>JANRGW010035167.1:16928-47008 GCA_024733675.1 Psilopsiagon aymara
CACCCACCCTGCCCTCCAGCCTCTGTGGAACCAGGCATCAGTACTGCAGGCCAAGGCATCTGAAATCGGCCTGAAGCTGCACTCTCACTTCTCTCCTAAGTGTGGAAGATCAAGATATTGCTGCCATTCCCTTTCAGGCAAAACACTGTCTAAAACCACATGGACACATTAAGGTTTGGAGCTTGGCTTATATTGGAAAACCACTGCAGTGTGTTACAGCATCCCCACCTTTGGCTACTTACTCAGCAAGGCTGGACCAGAAAACCACAAACAGACACCACTCCAGCAACAGAGCAGCCTCAACCCTCCTTTTCTGTGGTAGAGACCCAGGACTCCCCTCCAAGGTTCTGTCGTCTTCTTTGGGAGTTAGTTCCTGAGGGAGTAAAGCAGTTGGCATCCTCTGTGGCAAGGGAGGGTAACTGGAGGTATCCTGCCTTTCCTTCCCACACTGTCAAAAACAGGTCTCTGGCAAAACTGCTACCTGAGACAGAGTGGGAAGAGATGAATCACTTCTCATGGAGAGACACCAAGGCTGTCCTCAGCTCTGCATCAGGGCTACCAACTAATTCAATCCCCGCTGCCAAAGGCAAGGGTGGCCTTAAGAGGGGTCAAAAAGAACCACTGCCTCTCCCTCTGCTTACCTTGAGGCTTTCTGCCACGCAGAGACTCAAAACCCCCCAGTCCTCAGCTGTGCTGCCTGCTCTGTAATTCTCCTCCTCTGACAAAGGGGAGGTCAGTCACAGTGGTACCAGGCACCTCAGCAGCACATTGCTTCCACTGTGGAGTGCTTAAACCAGGTATTGTTTCTTCTCTGAGCTCCAGAAGTCAAAATCATCATCATCTTTCCTGTAACTGTACTTTAAAAACAGTTATTTTATAACCAAAACAGAGATTCTGGTATTCCTTATGAGAAGAACAACCCACAAGTTACCCAATGTGTGTTCTATTGCTTGAGCCAGCAGGCAAGACCTGAGGTTAGAGTGGTTGAAAAGGGTGAAAAAAGGAATAAAAGTGAAGAGCTCTCTCTGCTCCCTGCTCCACACCATGACTCACCCCCCCTTTGCTCACTTCTCATCAACTCTGAAAGAGCAGAAGGTGGCAACAAGCAAACTGGAGCCAGCAATGGCAGCAGCCACCTTCTGGGTCCTGGTGCCACACTGCCACATAGGTTTCATTTCATGGTCAGGCTCACAGAGTTGTTCTTGTGCTACTAGTCCAGGCTGTGACCATTAAAATAGGTTTTAAGTGACCTCAAAGGAACTTTGGTCTGTAGCACAGCACAACCTTGCTGCAACAGACATCACGCTGTACCAGGATAATGAAAAAGCCACTACAGTTCAGCACAAGAGTGACTGCTGATGAGGAGAGGAAATGGTGAGGACTTTCAAAGGCTGTTTCTGTAAGTCACTGCATCAAACAGCAACAGTTGTCCCTTGCACTATGCTGCACAAAGGGTCACAGAGGAGAGGGCCCAAGAGGAAATGCTACACTCTCCTCTGTTCTAAGCCTGTATTCCTCTCACACACACCACAGAAGGGATACAAGAAATAGATAAATCTACACACAAAACCACCCAAAGCCTACTCCTTCCTCCTCCTGTTTGAGGGACAAACAGAAGAGAGAGCAAAACAGCAGTTATCTGAAAGGAGCATGGAGTTGTTCTTCCTTTCCCCTTGGCAGTCTCGGAGGGCAAGAACAAATGACTGGAAGATGCCCACAGTCACAGTCAATGGTTTTTATTGAGACAAGATTGTGTATTGTGTAAAGAGCACTTGGCAAACCTCCATCCCACATCCTCAGCAGTCCTTTCTGTATCTCACAGAGCTGCTATTCTCCTGGGGCCACTGTAGTGTCCAAATCTGAGAGGAAGAAACAGAAAACATTGATTTAGGAAAAAAGGATGGCACTGGAAGCACCTGAAAGCACTTCAAAGCTGTGGTCTTCCCTTCCTGCCTGGGCACCCTTCCCACAGACACAGAGTCACCAGACAAGCAACAGGATGATGTGCTCTCTGTCCTCCAGCCTCTACAATCCCCCCATACACACCGAGAGAGAAGGGATGGAACAGACATGGATCTGCAGGTGCCCAGACACCACAAAAGATTTGATCTTCATACATGGTCAGGGACAGAACAATTTATGAGAAGTTAAAGTATCATCCATGTAAGATTTCAAAGCCACTGTCAACACAACTGCTCTTTTCCTAACCTTAAAGTAAGAGGAAAAAACCTACAAGGAAAAACACTGCACCATTTTTCCATAGCAACTGTGCTGCACACCTCTGCAGCCCGGGGTGTTCGCTGTAATGCGGGTGTCAGGAGCAAAGCTGTGAGCCACAGGTCAGACAGCACACAGATGGAGACTGTGGGTGTTACAGTGTTAGATCTGACTCCTACAGAAATCATGCCAATCCCTGCATCCACCCACCTGCTTCACTGTATTCCACGGATTTCAGGAAGAGTCCAGATGGCGGAGCCATGGCATTTGATGGAAAAGCCCTTGAGTCTTTTAATTCCAGTAACTCCTTTATACGATGAGGTGTTATCTTGCCCTGGCCAACTGCAACTAGAGCCCCAACCATCCTTCGGACCTGGAACAACAGAGAACACAGCTTAGGAGCTGCCCTTGGAAAGCTGAAAGATTCCAGAAAGTTCTGTTGAGTCCTGCTATCAGTACTATTGCGCTGTTAAAAGTCCACAGTTACCTCTGATAGCAGGTCAAGCTAGAAACCTAATCAGAGTTCAGTGCCTGTCACTCAGGAAAGACTGATAGCACCATGACTTCTTAATATGAGTCTGCCCCTAAATACAGGTACATCATTATTATTACGCCCATAGTTCCCCGAACACCTAATTTCTGGTGTTCCTCTACTCTTCCCAATACAACCAGTTGCTCCCAGTGCCATGCACCCTGCTTCTAGTCCAGCTGGGTGTTAAGAAAGAAGCAAGCACTTCCCCCACATAGAGAATATTCTGACCCTTGTTTTAGATGCCAGTATCCCAAGTAGCATCTTAAGAAATATCCCAAGTCACAGGTCACACCCATTCATCAGGGTTCAAACCAGTCCTGGCTGCCCCTTGTATGCCTTTGGTATCACAGTCCTCCAGGAGCATCTCCAGTGCTCACTTCATCTCTTCAAAAAGATCATTAATAGAATCCCAGAGTGGTTTGTGTTGGAAGGGACCTCAAAGTTCCTCCAGTTCCAACCCCTGCCATGTGCAGGGACACCTTCCATAGAGCAGGTTGCTCCAAGCCCCTGTCCAACCTGGCTTTGAACACCGCCAGGGATGGGGCAGCCACAGCTCCTCTGGGCACCCTGTGCCAGTGCCTCAGCACCCTCACAGGGAAGAACTTCTGCCTTATTATTTAGCAGTCACAGTCACCCCACAACCTGCAGAGAAAATGTTTTCCTTCCCCTTTAGCAGGGATTGCGTGGACTGCCTAGAATCTGCACTGATGGGGGTGACACACTAAACGTGTCTGCAACGAGCAGCAGACATCTTCTAGTGACCAAAGCTGGCAGTAAGGAAGGGACAATTAAAGACATTTATATGAATGAGGGCCCACAACACAATGGCCTCCAGCTACACAGCACTACCTTGGAGCAGGTCTTGTTCTCACCACACGTGGGAAGCTGAGCAGGGGAGGGTTTCCATTTCAGAAACAAGAGCAGCACCCACACATCCGTCTGTGGCAGGAAGTTCACATACATGCTGGGAGAGCTGAGCTCACAAGATCTTAACACATAAGCAACTCTGTAGGGGCTTGCTTCTCTCTCAGAAAGTACAAAAAGAGAGAAAAACCCAAACCCAAGTAAGACAGCACCAGACAACACCCCCCAGTGCAGCAAACTGGTATTTCAAACACCTCTGCATGTCACAACTTCCCTCCTTCCGCAAGCAGCAATTCCAGACCCAGTGGGTTAGCACAAGTTTCACACCATGGCCCTCACCTCCTGCATAAACACCTCTTACACTTCAGGATCCTCCTGGCTAAACCCACTCTTTCCTCTGTATCAAGAAGACATGCTGTTCCAGAAGGGCCAAGACTTGCATCTAATGGAGGTATCTTGCCAGGCAAGAGCTGAACCTCCTAGAACCTGCCAGCACTTCCTTTGGGCTCACCTGTACCCATTTCCACAGGAGAGCTCTCACTGCCGAAGGCAACATGACACAGGTTTGCTGGGACCAAGTGTTATCTGACAGACGAGCCACACCGAAACCCAGATCTTGCCAGGGGCTGATCCCAAGCCATCCCAACTTCACCATCCCCGAGTCACTTTTGTCCATCCACACTGGAAGAACTCTCCTCCAGGCAAAGCATGACCTAGACCAAATTCCCAGCACCCTGTCCAGCTGAATCCTAAAAGTCAAAGTCACCACTTCCCTGGGGAGATTAGTCCCAATATTCTCCTTGTGATGTTTTCCTCTTAATGACCTTTCAAAGTACATTAAACTCTCCAAAAACTTAATGTAGTGCTGTAAAGAAGCATTGGTGTAAATGTGTGATCCAGTAACATCTACAACAGAATAAACCAAAATCCTCTAAGCAACCTGACCACAACCACCACTGTTCATGAGAAAGATCCAACAACCAAGATATAAGTACCCAAAGGCAAGCACTGTGTCTCCCTGTGTGCTCTGATCTTACATTGCACTGTGGAGTGCCAAGAGTCTGCCTTTAAGCAGATGGCACAGAGAAGCAGCACAGATCCTGCCCATATGTTATTTTATCCAGCCCTCACTAGAGGTCATCCTATGCTGTGACTTTAGCTGTGAAGCCTCCACATTTGGAGTTCACTACCATAAATGCAGCCTAATAGTATGCATCTGAAGTAGCCACGTGTCTGGTGTTTCCCCTTCTGCATGCTAGTCAGCAAAAACATATACAGTGTCTGGGGCTACTTACTCCTGTTCTCTAATAGAAAAGTCCACTGCCAGCACTTACAGCAGCTCTGTGAGGTGAGACGAGAGGTCCATCTGGTCCAGTCTTCTCTTTATGATGGAGAGCAGGAGCAGATGCTGAGGTAGGAGAATGCAGGCTCAGTGCTCACACAGCCTGTTCTTATTTCACCCTCACACAGCAGCTCACTGAACGAGGCTCAGAGAGTGCATGAGCTGAGTATTATGGATAACTGTTCCCTCTGCACAGTGTCATTAAGTAGCATTTCCGTTTCTAATGCACTAAATGGGTTACCAGCATTTTCTGCTTGTCACAAGAGAATCCAATGGATGCAAATCCCTGCTGTATATCAAGCCCTTCTCAAGCACGTTGTTGTTCTTTCCTTGCTCATAGCCAGACACCCACTGTCAGGGAGCTTACAGAGCATTACTTGGCACAGGATAAAACCAAATTTGGTTTGTCAAAACAGGATAAAAAATAGCTGCTTGCTGTTCCCACAAAACACCCCCTCTCGCCTTCAAAAAACAAGCCCTCTCTTGCCTACTCTCTGTCTCCAGAGTGTGACCATGGCCAGCATAGGCAGACTGAGAACAGCCAACTCTTTCCTAATGAGGTGATCCATTAAGTTGTGGAGAGCTTTCTCCCCTGAGGACAGCAGTAAAAACCCCACTGGAGTTATTTCAAAGGAAAGCCAGCAGAGACTAGACAGCATGGCAGAGGGAAAGATCCTGCAGCCATGCCTGCATAGCTGAATCAGGTCTTCCCATCTCTCCTTTGTGCAACACTGACAATTACTTCATGCACCAAAGCCAGAAAGTAAAATTCCAGGCAGTCTTTTGCTGGGCCCAGTGCCATTCAGCAGAGCAGGAACATATGTCTGTTGGGTTCCACTGCTCAGACTGCAAGGACAAAGACTGCAGAAAACAAAACTTTCCATCCTCCCACACGATTCTGTGACTTTGGACACTCAATTTAGGCACAAAAGTAAGAGATTCTGGCTCTACCAGTTCAAACAACGAACACAGAACCTCACCTCTCTTAATGCCAGGTCCCTGCATGTGTCACACAGGTACCATACCAGCCCTGCAACACAGATGGCACTACACGGGCATGCAACAATACTAAACTGATCAATAGTTACAGGTTTGGTTCTTGGAGGCAAAGTGTGTGCTGAATCCAGCACCAAACAGTACCTGTCGGTAAAGAAATGATCTGCTCCTGAACTTCAACTCCCAAAACTCCAGTCCCCTACAGAAAGAACAAAACCAGCATTTAATAATCCCATTTCAAACGGCTCTTCTACCCCCCAGAGAAACACAAACCCAGGTGAATATGAGTACAATGAATGAGAAGCTGCACAGCCCTCAATTAACCTGAACCAGCATCAGGAGCCTTTGCAACCACACTGTTCATTTGCTACCCAGCTACAGTTTCTGGGGTGAAACAATTCCTGCCTTTTTGTATGCAGTTGTTTTAAGGGGCTTGATCTTCTGCTTCACACCCAAGTAAAAGGAGAAGGGCAACATAAAACAAGGGGCAACTTAGCAACCTGCTAAGGTGCTATGGCTTTGAGGAATGAAGTCTTATGTCTCCTGGAGAAAGGAAGAACCAACCAACTATAGAAAAACAACTTTACCCTTTCGTTTGGACCTAGTTTGAGAGAGTCATATGGTCCTAACAGGCTTGGCACACTAAATTTCAACACACAGCAATGCCTACTGTGCCATCCACATGCTCATGGAAAGGGCAGGACACACAAGTGAGGAGCCTGAGGAATCCAGCTGCAGCATCAGAGTACAGGCAATCGCAGACAAGAAAGCATTCCAGGCTAAGAGTGAGTAGGAACGAGCAGGTGAATATTTAGGGATGGATAGATACTGCTATGCAAGTATCATCCCCCTCATGAAATCTGTTCATACAGATCCCATTTTCTAGAAGGTTCTATGGCAGAAATCAATATTCCTTATCAGAACTCTACTGAGGCTCACTTCAACTTCACTCTGCTACATCCTTACAAGCTCTTTTGAAACATTTCTAGGCTTTGCTGATGTTCCATGACCAGTTCTAACACTAAAACCCAATGCCATCCCCTTCCAAGGAAGAGTGCTGCAGGAAAGAACCTGTATGCACATTTCCTTCTGACAGAAAGAAACAAAAGTCTGCTATGCACATCAGATATACATAAAAACACACACACATGGATTTCATCCATCAGATATGCAAGCAGGGCACAGAAAGGAGCAGGCTTTCACTTCAGTACCTGTGTGACCAAGCTTCCAATCAATTCTAAAGTCACTTAGATAAAAGTAACAATAAAAAAACCCCTCACTAACAGCTTACAGGTGCTCCTTATACCCAATAGCATTCCTACAGCAAAGAGGGGCAAAGCTTACTTTGTATAACCCAGAAAAGCAGATATTTCAATGCAAACCATCTCCTGCCTTGCAATGAGCCCAGTAACTGGGCATCAAAGGGCTGTGGAGATTTCCATCAGGTGTGAGAAAAGCCCAGCTGCAAGATGTTTGTCTGGGGTTCAGAGGGGCAGGCTGGGACTGCTGGAAACACCTGAGTATGCAGAAGGGGCTGCCCAGTCCCTGGGTGAGGCCATAGAAGGAAGTTGAAGCTGGGACAACCTGGCTCACAGGCCCACATGGGCCGTCAGGGCAAACAGTCATGCAGGGAGCAGCTACAAGCTGTTTTCTCCTTGGATTTACAGATAAATTACTGCTTTTAGCCCTCCCCATCATGTCTGTTGGCATATGCAAAGGCGGCTCCTGCCCCCAGATTCTTCTATGTCAGGGAATGACAGTGTCTCTATCACTTACCTACACTCTGCTCTCCCCCAGCTCAATGCACATGGCACACAGGCATGTGCATTGCTACACACGTGCCAACCACCCAACACATCAAGGTGACAATTCAGCTCAGCTCTCCAGCAATGCACAAGAGACAATTTACAGCAACAAATGCCCCTCTCATCAACCTGCATGCACCTTCTTTAGCCAGGACTCTGCTCAGGTCTCTTGACAAGACCTATCAAGTTAAAAAAGATGGGGTGAGATACTTAGGAAAAACATCTTGTTGTCTCTGAAAAAGAACAAGATACTTTTCTTAAAGAAGCAAACTTTGTTTTTTTCTTGCCAATCTCACAGATAATTTGCTTACCAGCAAAAAATTCCAGCTGTCTCTTCCACTTGGCAGCAGAAGCCAGCACCTTGCAATGAATAATACATATCCTGCTCAAACACAGGTGACAGAGCAATCACTCCCTAGGAAGAAGTGATGGGGCTGAGCCTCTGAACACATCCTGAGCATTCAAAAGCATTTTTGTACGGATGGGGCACTAACTCCACTTCCACTGTTGCTGAGCAACTGAGTTTGATGGAAGGAATCTTTTTAACAGTTAGCCTTTTAAACAGACAAGTGGTCAATTCAGAAGATTGGATTAAGTTCAGAAAGAAAGGAAAGCACAAGGAAGAAAAGCTGCATTATTGGACTAAGAGACCATCATTCTATGGATTCCTCCCTCCAAAATGGAAAATAAACCTCCTTAGATCAGGCTAGAAAAACAATAAATATCTATCTGTAAGTTTTCAATGCTACCCCAGCCCTTTCATTGCAGGAACAGATCATTCTGTTATTGCAGTGAAGAAATACAGATGCACTTGAGGCGTATTTGCTGTCTTCTCTGCAGAATGGGCAAACAAACACCCAGCTCCAGACTGGATCTGTTCCCACAGGGAGAGGTTTACAGATTAAAAGTAATTAGGACACTGTAAGAAAAAAACCCCAAACAAACAAAGAAACCCCCCCAGCACCACCTCTCCTTTCACAAGGGCCAATCCTACAACCTTCTTTCTCCAGAGCAGAAAAACACAGTTGTGGTTATAACTAACGAAGTCTTTTAAGAGAGTTAAATGCCATTTTAATGCATTGAAAACAGGCTTTTCACAGCCATCCCCTTCAGCCTAAACATACATTAAATCAATTAATATTGACACATTATAAAAGTGACTCACTATACAACACAAGTTTGGCTCCATGTGTCACCAAAAGCAAAAATATTCCATCAGCAGCTTGATGCTTTGGATCCAGATTTTAGGTTTGCTCTCTCTCCCTCTCTCATGAGCTGTTTTTGGCCTCATGTGGGATGGGTTTATGCAGCAAGTTATGCAAAGAATGGCAATTTCCCTTTTTTTACATTAAAATCAAAGGGATAAAGGAGCAGATCCATGTTATATCTCAGATGAGTCAACTGACAACAGCAGGTCTGGATTTGGAAGGAAACCTGGTCCATACTCACAGGTTAATGGTTATTTTCAGGATAGCGCATCAATTCTGCCACTTACAACACTTCTCTGTACCATAAAGGACAAGATAATCTTGTGGATAAAAAAAACATTCACTGTTACTTGTGTCCTCAAACATAACCACACGTGATGGAGGGAGCCCAAGCCCTCCATTCAGCAACAGCAACCCAATAACAAACAGCGTGAATGCAGCCACAGGACAGCACCCATTTTCCTCTCAAGCCTTCCTTATTCCATGGGGACAGTGCTGCTTAGCTGCAAGAAGGTGGCAAATAATCATTTACATTGGGCATTAACTGCCACATCCTTGTGCTGTGGCAGTGCAAGTGCCATACCCTACTGGCTGGTTGTTTATAAGGTGCCTCTGTATTGACAGGCACCAGCACTGAGTAGGAAAAGCAGGAATCCCTTGGATTCTTGGACAGGAAGAACTGAAAGCCCAGGGTTACTCTGAACATAGAGAATTGTGTTTTTTATCTTATGCTACTGACAGCAATATAAACCATTCTAAGACAAAGGGAAAGAAACAGTGGGCTATTTGCAAGCTGCAGTGAGGCTCTGCTGAAGCTTGGAGCATGGCACTTACTGTTACAGACAGCTCAGTAGGTACTCAAATGTAATGGAGGGTTGTGGGGAAAAACTATAAAGAAAAGAGTATTCTCCTAATCAGAAAGCAGGAAAACGTGGTTTGGAGACAGACAAGAGCAAGGTTTGATTTCAAGCTGAAACACAACAGCCGTATCTGTGACAGAAGCCAGCACAGAAGCAAAAGCCATGATCAGAGGATAAATGCCCATGATCTTTCTGGGAATAAAAACTTGATTTACTGCTAGAAATAGAATCTATCCAGCCACTTCATTTCAATACTTGCAAGACCTGGTCCTGAAGGAACCCGACACTCCACCATCTTTTGTTTATGTAATGACTGAGGAATATTGGACTTGCCTTCATCAGCACCCTCTGGGAAGACTGTAGGAGTCACTGGTGTGAACCAAGTGGATCTGCATAGCTCCAGCAGTGACTTAGGTGTTGGGTGGGTGTTTTCTATTTGCAGCCCTCAGGCAAAGCTAGGACAGAAGAAGGAGGGGAGGAAAAATCCCACCCCCTGGAAGAGCTGGTCTTTAGCAAGCAAAATGAGTGTAAATGCTGGAAGCATCTCATAGGAATTGCTCTGCGCCAGATTCCATACACCAGTTTATAACATCCTGCCTTTTAATGTACAAACAACTTGTCCAGTTTCCCTTCCCTCATTCCTGCTCATCTCTTTTCCCTGAGGACATGGTGGAGGAGAGGGAAATAAATGTCCTTTCCAAGCTGTCACTAAGCAGAACCCTGCTGAAACCATCACAGGGCTGTGAAGCAAATGCACAGCAAACAGGAGGTCAGTGACCAAAGCAGTGCTGGAAAACAGCTTTTGAGGCAAAAAGAGCACCAGCTGAGCAGAGCAGCTCCTCAGCTGAGTATCTTGGCTCTCACCTGTGTTCATAGTGGTGGGACAGGAAACCAGAGGAGGGTTGGATATCCACCTGCAAGATGGTTCTGACTGGACTCTGAAAAGGTGTTTCAGAGCTAAGTGAGCGAAAGGTGCTGAAGTCGTGAGTTCCCACCAGGAACTGAGCTGCCTCCTGCATGGCAGGAACATTCAGGTAGCTGAAATGAAAGGCAAAAGGAAAGGAGCATCAGGTGGGACTTTTATGTTATGAGTCCAAATCCAATTAATTGATGAGAGGCTTAAACCTGGCACACAGATTTAACATGGCAGCACTGTGGAAACACATTTTGCAAGATGGAGTTTGTCTTCTAGTGGTCCAAACCACAAACCAAGATGCCAAGTGACCTGAGGTCTGAAGGTATTCCAAATCCCAGGCTAGATGAGGGGTTGGCAGACACATGCTTCTACCTAAACCGTTACCCTGCTGTGCTTCTGGTAACAGTTCAGTTCAAATAGCTCTATTGCTGGCTGGAGTGGAGGGCAAGAGAACCAAAATCCTTTGCAGTATCTGGATCTTATAAAGTGAAGATGATATTGCCAGGTAAGAAAATATCAAACAAACACTATGATGGTTTTCCAAACCTTAGATTTGCAACTACCAGAAGAAGAAGTTAGGAAGCAATAGAAATGGAATGAGTGAACTGTCAGAGATGAAGCCAGACTAAACCAGAGCTGGAGATGCAGAAGAAAAGGCCAAGGGTAAAACTCAATGTCAAGTGTCATTTGGATTTCTTCACTTGAAGTATCTAGGTCTGTTCAAAACAGCCTCCAGCAAAGGCATTTAGACAGATTTCCTGACACATTTCTGAACAGATGCTTATTTTTCTTGGTTTTTGTAAACTCCTAAAAGCCTGAGCAAATATGCACGATCCATGACTTCAGTTTTCCACATCTTAACTGAAGTCAAAGTGTTTCTGAAGAAAACCAAAACTCAAGATGAGATTTACCAACATCATTCATTTTTTCACTGTCTTCAAGAAAAATGACCAGCACTTCCAGAATCCTGGTCACTGAGCAGCACTGATGACACCTAGCTGGCAGATCAGATGGCTACAGAGGTTTACTGTACTATGTGTTTTATACACCAGACATGCTCAGCAGTGCACACACTATGAGTTTCTCCACTACTAGAAGTTCCAATGTCCCACCTTTTAGTAAGACACCTCCCATTCAGCATTGCTAATATGCTCACTTGATCCTTTATGTGGTATTGCCATTAACTGCACTGTCTGGACTGAACTTAATGCCATTTCATAAAGATTAATGGGCCCAAGATTAAGGCCCATTGTGCACATACATATGAAATTGCAAAATTTGCTGTTATTTTTTTCCCTTCCATAGCCCACAGAAAGAAAGTCAGCAATTTAATGTTAGCACAAGGCCATCATCCCCCCTCTAAAAGAGTTGAGCTTACATTTTTCCCCTATTACCCACAATTATTATTCCAATAGTGGTGATGAAATTGCCACAGCTGGCTGCGAACCTGTTTTTCTACAACTTTGTGGAGAGCTCCACTTTCTTGACTGTATCTTAATCTCAGTACAACATAAACTAAAAAGACAATAACAAATTATCTTCTGGAGTTTGTTTGGTTTTTTTCCTCACCCACTGTTTAGCATGTTCCAAGTTGTTTGTTTTTTCTTTCTAAATGGCACTGAATTTGTTTTTCTTCCCTTGCATATACAAGTACTGATCTGTTATGACTCAGTGGCTACTCCAAGAACACAAGTGAACACTGAGCCAGATATACTGGTTTGTTACTGTAGGGTTGCTTGGAGTCATTGGTCTCACTATTCAAACACACAAGCAGTCAGACAGGGAATGAGAGAGCAGATTTACACACAGTCAACTACCAGAAATAAAACTGGGAAAGAAAAAATGAGATTAAAAAGAATAATTCTCAGCCTTCATTCTTGGCTGTCTGTATGGGCACACTTAAACACTGGGATTTGCCAGGCAATGCATTTCTGCCTATCTGCATCATGTCAGAGCACTGCTCCTCTGGCCAGCTGTCTGAATGGGTTTGCTGTATAAATTGGCAAGGTCATCTGAGGAAATGCTCATTAATTCCATTAGGGAGGGACACACAAAGTTGTTGATGGACTTTACCTGGAGTCACTGAACATTTTAGCAGTGCTAAGCATGCTTATTACAGGTAACACCATAAAATTCAAAAGAACTATAAGGCTCAGTGAGCATAACTCAGTGCAGTTTCAGCAGAGAAATCTGGGCAATATAAACAGGGAACCTTGTCTCATGTGGAAATTACCCCCTCCCGCTTCCCCCAAAAGCCAAGCCCTTCCATAGTGCTGACAAGCCTCCCCAGGGATGTTTAATGGAACACACTTACCCTCCCCCAGGAGCCCAGCAGAGATCCCTTTCAAACACTGGGATTTCAGAATGATGAGAGCAGCCCATCAACAGCCGATAGATGTAGGTTCTTGACAGCGCGGAGAAGCGTGCATGGAAGGTGCTGGGCACCCGGTGGGCATTCAGAATGCTATGAGGAGAGAAGACAGAGTGAGATGGAGAGAAACGCCATGGAATAGTTCAAAAGCTTTTGCCTGGACACCACATAGATGGGAACTGAAACTCACAGTGGATTCTTTGAGAAACCGCACTTAAAATTCATCAAATCTCACTCTCTGCAGAGCCCATGACTAACCAGTGACCAAGGATTTGCATCTCTAGGCTGCCACAGGCATCTGTCAACTGGAAGAAAACAGAACAGCCTTAGCATCACCCCTGTCATCAAACACACACCAACTCTGGGCCATCTCTCAACACATTTTGGGGGTGCTCATACCATCACAAGAGGCTAAGACCAATCAGCCCTTCAGCTGAGAAATGGCAATTGATGGTGTGTGCTCTCTAATGCTCAGTGAGACCACACACCTCACCCAGCCCATCAAATTATACTGCGGATCTGGCTGAGGGCACGTGTGCTCCCTGCCATGCTAAAGGCAAGAAGCAGCAACTTCCCAAGGTGAGCTGACCCCTCCAGCTGAGGAGCACACCTTACAGCCACTGTGCCCTTCTGCTGCTGCAGATCCATAGTCCCAAACATGAGTGGGAAGGGCTCCCCCAACAACTGATACCTCTGTGCTCACTCTCAGAGGGTCCACAGCTCAGTGTAACCGATGGAGATAGCTTAAATGAAGCCACTGCCATCCACATGCCCCCACAACCTCCAAGACAAACAGGACTTTGTCATAGCAATGAAAATAAAGGTTCAGCCCACCATCACCTCTGTTAAGTCTGTCTGGAAACAGAACACTGCATGCAGGAGACCTCCTCGTACCTCATGTGTGCAGAAAATGGCTTTTGGGAATGTTCATGTCTATTTATCTTCCACTGACTCTGGGCAGACAACTCAAGAATAAGCTTTCTAGGCAGCTGATCTCCCCTGTTCTCTTCGACAAGCAACAGGGAGAGATTGCCTTGTTTCTCTAAGCCAGCACCACCATTACCATCAAACACAGACAGCTTGGTAGCCAGAAGGGAGGGAATGAAAGCTGTTAGAGAGGAAAACACCCTTCTCTCCAGCAAGGGAGAAAACAGAGCTTCCTTGTGCTCCTGCCCCAAAGCGTTATCATTGATTTGAACACATCAGCACAGTTTTTACAGGAGCTGATTTTACCTTATATCAGAACACTCGCTACTTACCACGCTGCAGGTAGCATACGGCAAAGACCCCCTATTACACAGGCACCATCTCTCTGCAGGTGTTATTTTAGAGGATACCTTTCCTTAGAAGGTATTTTCCTCCTGCTGTGTGCCCTTCTGTCTTTGAGATTTGGCATAGTGAGAAGAAGGGACCCAGGGCAGCCAAAACATATCATTTGGGACCAAGTAATAGAAAACCCTATTTATTTACTTGAAAAAGGTTGGTGCTCCAGGGATTTTTGCCAGCTCAAGTGCCTCTGGCTCATATCCTTTGACTGCAAAGGCTCAGACCACAGAAGAAGAAATTAAAGCTGAGGCACAAAGCTTTGCCAACAACAAACCCTGGAGATTGCTCCACTGCTATAAACTCTCAGTAGAAATGCAAACTACATCCTCCAGGCCTGTGACTGAGTTTGAACCAAGGACCTCCAGCTTCTTCTAAACACAGGAATACAATAATTACATTTATTTTCCCTTGCTTACATGTCTCCATAAGCATTTCATTTGTCTTGAGCTTCTCTTATCAAGGTTATGTGATTTTTATTCAATAACCATCCTTTCACTCCTTCTGATAGACTGATGCTTTCAGAAAAGCGTAGTTATGCTCACATGGTCTTCCACGCAGGCACCTTTTCTGCCTCTTCCAGCAGATGCAGTTCCTACCAGAGGCTTTTTCTAGCTAGGAATGTCTTTCCAGCATTTATTCCAGCAGCTGCATTTCAGGCCTTGTTAAGATCCCATTACTTGAAAGCCTGCTGGTAAATACAGACTCATGGCATTCTTTACCTTCTCAAAGGAGCCTGAATTTCAGAAGAGGCTGAAGGAAGAAAAGCCCAAAGCCATCTAACTAGCAATGGTAATTTACTGGATACAAAGATATTCTCCAGAAGTACATCCTACAGAAGTTAAATGGCAATTTACAGACAGTGAGAGGAATCTCAACTCTGTCTTCCTGTTCCTCAAGCAGCATTTACTGTGTGCTTACAAAACTGAAACCAGAAATAAAGGTGTGAGTCTACTGTATTACCATCCCCACTTAAGGGGCTAAGTCCTCCTGAAGTCACCCCAACTATGAAAAACACTCTGATCTTTGTGGACAAGATCTTTTCAAACATGCTCTGCCAATCTAAAAGACAGATCAGGTGATAGAAGAAACCCATCATGCTACAAAAGGTTATTATTGCTGCTGATACAGTCAGCAAGCTTGGAATCTTGTTTCCCTTCCAAGCCCTATCGCCAGTAACATGTTCTCACAAAGATCCCTCTCTCCATCACCCCCTGCTTGCAACCACATGAAAGTGCCGAGTTTTCTCTTCAGCATTAGGAGAGAATTCTTTCTGGCAAAGTCATACTTAGAGAGGGAGGGATGGTTGCTGAATACACTCAGACTCATGCCCATCACCAACATCTTTAATGGAAAGCAGCTGAACCATTTTCAGACCAAGGGACGAAGGAGAAGCAGAGCTGAGTGCATCCTGAGAAACCCATACTCTTAACTGATCAGGACTGGACTGCATTTGATCAGAAGATATCACCCCTGATAGGTACATCTCAGGTCTTAGTATGAGATGAAAAACTTCTCCCATCTGTAGGATCCCACTGCTGCCTCCTTTCAGAGATACTAACTAGAAACCTTCTTCAACAGTAATCCTGTTTGCTCTTGGACTAATCAAAGCATCACAAAGCTCACTATAACCATGTATCTAGGACTACTAGTATGGGAAATGGCAGGGTCACAACAGTAGATTTTGCTCTCTTGGACATCTCATTCCATTAAACTCAGACAACACAACTCACAAGTTCCAAGCCTAAACTTGGGGCAGAGACACTGAGATTCAGTGGCTGGTGACACACAAGAACAGACTGATTATTACAGTGGTATCCTCCGGCTGTAAAATCACCTAGTTTTGCCTCTCAAACAACTGCTTTAGTCCTTTAAGGAAGGAAATCAAAACCATGACCTACTTCATGCTCCCTGTTACAGCTGAAACATCCAGAAAGGGTTTGATTTCCATAGATTCTGACCTAGTTTTCAGGCTGAGCAACAAATAACTAAAACCCTGCACAAGTCAAATTCTATTTCAGAATCTTTTCTTTTTCCTTTAATTGACACAGCAGCCTGGAAAGAAATCACCTCCATCCCCCTCAGCAGATGCACTGGACTCTTCACACGTATGTCAAAGAAGGTGAAACCTATCAAGGGACATAACTCACAGATGTTAAGCATGCAACTTAGCTATCTTGTGAGAAGGATTTGCTTTCTGCTCCGGCTTCTCAGCACAGAGGGATCTACCTGTTACCCTAAGAGGCAAATGGAGGAACTGGATTTGTAAGTGCAAATCTGTCAATCCTCTATTATTATGCTAATATTCAATCTCACGTTTGGGATGCATGATCTGACTTGTTACTGGATGGTTGGCTGTGGGCTGTGTAGTAAAAGCAGTGAAATCAGTATTTGCTTTGCTTTCAGGTACCCACTGTGAAAAGTTTGCTTTCAGGGAGACTCCACCAACTCTGCAAACTGCTAAAACACATTTTTGCAAATAAGGTGTGGGGGAGAGCAATTTCCCTTACACATTTCTGGAGACTGACAGGGATGCATTTCTAATGGCAGCCACACAAGCTCAAGCAGCGTAACAGTCATCACACACTGCCCTTAGGTTGAGCTCACCTACTCCAAGACATCACAAAAGGGTCTTATGGAGGGATAGTAACAGTGAAGCCAATGTGGACAGTCAGAAGACTGTTAGGATCAAAGTGGTGTGACCCTATGTTGTTCACAAAACTGTCTGAGAGCTGTTAAAGGAACCGCAAACATCCAGGGAAAAGGTCAGTTGAAACAACATAATAAACAACCACTAACAGGAACTATGTACCTCTAGGAATAAAGCTCTCTCAGTGCCTCCAGCTCTCTTTCCTGAGCTCAGATTCCAAGGATTTCACTTCCTCTTTCCCTTCACCCTCTGATGGCTCCCTTGGTACTTGTCTGGAGGTGAAAGAATGCAGCTAGCTCCAAGAGAGCAGCTGCAGCTTCTGCTCCAGTCACTGACCAGCTGAGAGACTGCAGGTAAAAGGTCCCAGTGTATTTCATAGAATCACAGAATTATTTGGGATGGAAAGGACCTTAAGATCATCCAGTTCTAACCCCCTGCCATAAGCAGGGACACCTCACACTAGACCATGTTACCCTAGGCTCTGTCCAACCTGGCCTTGAACATTGCCAGGGATTAAGCATTTACCACTTCTTCGGGCAATCTGTTCCAGTCCCTCACCACCCTACAGCAGGTTTGAAGGCTCACAACATGCTTTGAAAGGTCAGAGCATGTGATTCAATTGCAGATCAGCACCTTCCGCAAAGCACGCCACAGTTCCAACCAACCCATACTAGCTCACTCTTTGCACATCATGTGGAACATGCAAGAAGACCCTCCTAGGAAAAAGTAACACCATCATTCATTTCTCCCTCCTTCAGACCCCAAAATACTTATGCACCTGCACATTATGAGTTGAATTCACTGTTTCCCGAGCCTTGGATAACTAGAATGCTCCCCTGCAACACTGAGAACAGATGAAACTACAATGTCAGTCCTCAAATCCCAGGCCTTGCTATGTCAACATTTGTGTCAGGTCCTGTTTCACAAAGAGATTAGGAAGTAAAGCAGACTAGATGAAGCAGGAAGGGGAGAAGCCTACCTCATAGCAATGGTGCTAATTCTTGCAACAATCCTGCATTGGGTTGGGGAGGGATGGGCTTTCTGGTCCTGAGCCCTTGCTCTGGCATGGGGAACTTCCCTCCATAATCTTCCTTTATGTGCATGTCACCAGACATCAGAAAGACTGAAGTTTGGCACCTTGCATGACAGTTCTTCTGCTCACCTAAGTACCTCCTGTAGATTATCCACCTTCTTGCACAACACTCTGAAAGGTTTTGACACACTCTTCCATACAGTATCTCACAGAAATTCAAATCCTACTGGACCAAGTCCTGGGCAGACAAGGGCAATCTCTGCTTTGAAGAGTTCAGTGTATAGAACTAAGACAAAGCAACAGAAGGAAGAATAGACCACAGCAAAGCAGTTGCTGGCAAATGGCATGTTGATTCTATAACACAGCACAGATTTGGCTTTTAGTCTAAAAAGGCCCCCAATGCTTCATTCGATTTACCCTTTAACCATAAAAACGCACCCATGTCTGGGGAAGAACACAGAAACTGTGTGACAGCTCACAGAGAAACTGCACAACAGCTTGGGAAGGAAAGCAAGGAACATGAAATTCAATCCACCTTCTGAAAAAGCCACAGGGTGCAGAAATTACTCATCTACTTGATGCAAATTCCAAACAGAAACTGT
The DNA here is from genome assembly GCA_024733675.1 of Psilopsiagon aymara. NCBI lineage: Eukaryota > Metazoa > Chordata > Aves > Psittaciformes > Psittacidae > Psilopsiagon > Psilopsiagon aymara. The sequence continues at coordinate 35,648 of JANRGW010035167.1, forward strand.
TGGTTTAATGATCATTTTTTTCTGCATTTGAGGGTGGGCATTTAGGCTTTGCTGTCACACAGAATAAGCTCACTGTGACAATCTTCAAGAAGTAATAACTAACAAGAAGAAAGAAGGAAACAGGAAGAAGAAATGGCTGCTCTCAGTATACTGTTGTATCAACATTCATATGCAATGCTTCCTAGTCATTAACAGTTGGGTGTAGTACAAAAAGGACTTTAACTCATTGAGTAAAACATCAACTCTTGCTACAAAAATATTCAACTGGAGTTTTTGATGTAACTTTTCCAAACAAAGTTAAGCAGTAGCCTTGGTCTAGCAGGGAAGAAAAGGGGCTGATGACACAGGAAGGGAGGAGCAGACTGCCAACACTAACAGCAGCTTTGTTTGCTTGTTCGTCACCTTTTTGCATAGACAAAGGTGAGAGGCAACACTACAGCCAGGTTTTTGCTAAGTGCTAATTCAATAAACACAGGAAATTAGGGAGCTTGGGGAATAAAGCAGCACTGAAAGTTAAAAAGTAGTGTTCCAGCTCACGTGTGAAAGCAGGGTCATCCCATTGGATTCAATACTTACAGGGTGATCCCAATCTCTCACAACTGCTCTTGTTTTAGGGGTAGCAGCACAGATGATCTAACAATAACAGGGGTGTGGTGGTAGTAGAAATACCCACGTGCAAGGGAGTGGTTTGGCAATACATACAACAAAGGAAAATAGATCTTGTGGGCGAAGAATGGAGACCATTGCTGCATTTCCTCCTTTCTCCAACAAGAAGAAAGGATTTTGACTTGCCACCCACTTACCAGATTGGCTCAGGCTTCAGGTGGCGATTGAGACCACGGACAAGCTGTTTCGCCTCAAAAGCTGGCTTCCCTGGAGCCCTCTGGATGTCAAGGTGAGCAGAGTTGCAGAGTGCATGGACACCAGTATCTGTGCGGCTGGAGATATGGAACTTGACAGGAGCAACAGGCTTTAGGTTCTGCACTGCCTTCTGGAAGCCAAGATGAGATGGGATTCATGAATAGATGACTTGCTTCAAGCTAGCTAGGAGAAAACATCCTCCTCTTTGCTAACCATATGTCTCTTTATTACTCACACAAAGAAGTAATTGGGAGTTTTACTGTGGGCTGCAAACAAAAGGATGGAGAGAAGTCTGTTTGGGGGACTTCTAGCACCAGTGGCTTCTCACCTTTTGTCCTGACATCACCCCAAACAGAACATACAAAATGCCACATGACCTTCCTTATGTGTACAAAATAAGGTAAAATACATTATCCGCCCACCCTTTATATCATTGGGTGAGTGAGAAAGAAGACAGAGAATTGCCCATTTAAACCCAGACACCATTCCTGCAATTTACTGCTAAGAACTGGACTTGGATTGCTTCAGCAGACCTTAAAGGGCTGGCAACAGCACACATGTCTGAATAACATCAGCCAAGACACCTGAAGGAGCTTAGGCTGCATCCTCTGCTTCCAGTGCAGGCCATAACAGTGTCAAATACTGCAGCTTATCGCTGTGGGCAAAAGTTCCCTTCCATCCACAATGGGACGGCCTACAGAGAGCAACATGCTTCCATTAACTGCTGAGAGCAGAGGAGGAGCCAGGGGACCAGAAGAGTAGCAGCATACACTGATGTAATGCATTTATTAGTCCCACTGAGAAACATAAACAGATCTAAGAATCAAGACACAGCTCATAAAACACACGAGTAGTTGAGGAGCTAACATTGAGCTATCCCAGCAGTTACAAAGAGCCACAGGACAGACACAGGCCATTGGCAGTCACAAGGTGGGATTTCCTTATATTTGCTGTTTCTGCAGTTGCATTAATGCACGACTTGGCTCATTCTTGACACTACTGTTTTCTTCAGGAGCTAGCGTTGCCTTAATAGTCAAGTGGTGCCTCAACTCACGCCAACCAACCCCTGCCACAGCAAGACTAAAGCAGAAAACTGCCTACATTATTTATGCCATCAAAGAACTTCAGTTTTATAGTCACAGAGTTCAAGCTTACTGGAGCCAAAAGGCCCCAAAATTACACTGCAGCTGAAATGTACTGTAAAACTTAGTTACCAAACTGTACTGCAACAGGCCGAACTTCCTATTCTTAAGGTCAGGGGAAGAACAGCCATTGAGATCCTCTAGGTTCTGCCTATGGATTTTGGCATGGATTTGCTGGAGAGCCCACCTGTGGCTTGGGCTGCTGTTTGCCTTTCCCAGCTGTTCCTATCCACACAGCTGGCTTTTATTTCCCCACCCTGTTTCTGCCTTTCCATTCTGCCCACTAACAAAGGACTAGAAAAACAACTGGGTGAATTACTACACATTCCTGCTGGGAAAGTAAATAAAGTCCTGCTAAATGAGTCATTAATATGGTGTCTTTTTAATCAAAATGCACACACACAAGAGAGAGAACAAAAGAGATGCTAACATGGTCAATTAGGTGCTACATATTGAAGGGTCTGTCTAGACTGGCCTAAGTTTAGTAAAGCCAGGGTGGGTTTTGGTAAAGGACAACCACTGTAAGGTCAGCAAGTTCATGGAATATCAATGTTAAAGCCATTGCAGGTCTTACCTACAGTAAGGTTTTAAAGTAAGCTTCTGGGCCACTGCAAATTACAACTTTTTTTGTTTGTGAGGACAGGCCCTTAGAAAATCCAATGTAATTTGTTACAGGGAATGAGTGAAGCAGACCTGAAAGACTGAAAACCAAGAAAAGGCAGAAAACCAGATGAATGACTAAAGACTTCTCCTTTCCCATCTCCACTGCCGAGTAGTAAACCAGTTTTTATTTGATTTTCATTTGGTACCAAGAGTCAACAGTTTGACCTGCTGACTCACAAATGCCTTCCAGACTCCTACTACGGAGTAGACAGGATTCTGGGCTCTCAAAAGCATACCTTTAAAATGCACAGGGAGGTAAAGGAAAAAGTGCAACAGAGCAGAAGTGGAAGGCCTGGGAAACAGAACAAAATGATCCTATCTTTTCCTCTTCCTAATCCTATTATCTGCAGTTCACATGTGGTTACAATTAACAACAAAAATCTGTATCACCCTTAACCAGACAGAAATTATATAGTTTTCTGCAGTAGACCTTGGCTTGTGCCTCAGCAATTTGTCTTAAAGCAGAAGCTGCATTTTAAGAACACAGTTTCTGCAAAGATATGTTTGGGTTTTGAAAGCTACTCCTTTCTTCCACCTTCTTCTCCCCCTTCTTTCCCATCAACCAAAAACCAGCCAGTGGAAACACAGTTCAGCAGGGTTAGAGAGGGGCAAAGAACAGGAGAGAGCATGCAATACATCCTCCTCTTTTGTTTGGGTCTTGGAGAAATTTGGATGCAGCACTCCTTTGGATCCCACACTTCACCCAGACAAAGCTGGCCAATAAGAACACTGTTTGGAATGCAGACTCCAAGGCAAATCTTGTCTTCCCCATTCAGGTCAGCCAATGAACCCACAAAGGTGCAGGACTGAATGACAGGTTCGAGAAATAGTATTTTCATAGCTGCCCTTCTCCAGCACGGCTTTCTCCTAGGCAAAGCTCTCTGGTGAAGTGACTGAAGGATGTACGTGCTGGGCATCCAAGGAGGAATATGACCATCACCACCAAATCTCAGACTGTGAAAGCTAAAAGCTTTGTGGATTCTTCCTCCAAGCCTAACAGGCAGGCAAGCTGACAATGTACTATCAACTGCTGCCTCCAGTTTCAATTCTAATATTTCATTTATATCTCACCCTAGTCAATCTCCTTAAAAAAGAGTATTTCTGAACTGATGGACTTGTTTTGCAGACAATTCAGAAATGACCCCTTCACCTATGCAAATGTCTCCTATCTGTACCATCCAGATGCCCTTTGAGCCTACAGACAGCTGATGGTTTCCTCCTCTGGCTCCTGTAACTTTCATCTGCGAGTATCACCCACACTGCTAAAACCCCACATTATTTACATTTAGTAACTGGTTGGATAGCAACCAGTTTTTCCTGCCCTTTCAGAAAATGCAAGCCCCTAAAACAAGTAGGCCTTTCATCTCAGCAACTCGAAAAGCTTTACTACTATTAATCCAGATCCCTACCCTGTTAGGTATCATCTATGGATTCCTATGAGGAAACTGAGGCAGAAGTTAAGCCCTTTACCCATGAGGCCCAAGGTAAAGGGCAACAGAGAAGATAAAGCTGGGTTGTCCTCCCAGTGCTCGAAGTTCTTCAAGCCACAGCGCACCCTCCTCTTTAGCAGGTGTAACAAACGCTGAAATCTTGGCACCTGCTGGAGGCATTTCACTGAACCAGATCTCATCCATTTCGATTTTGCCTTTACTTCCTGAGTCATAACATTTCCAGACAACCATATTCCTGGGGCAGCAACAAGCATCCCAGAGTGTCAGTTTATCCTCTAACACGCTGTATACCAGAGATACAGGGGAAAGCATTATTTGCACGTAGTAGGTCTGTTCTGCTAACAGGTTTCATTCACTAAGTACTTCCATATTTTGAATCACGTTGAAATTTCCACTGCTGCGTGCCAGAATGATACAGATCCACATTCCAGACTGCTGTTCCTACTCACAGCTCAGTTCTCACTCTTTACAAATGCTGGAGAAACAAGATGAAGAACAGGCTCACTGCTGTATACCACCTATGGTGGGGAAGCAAAAGTTCACCTGCTTCTCCCTATGAAGTATACATAGAAGATCATCAGGATACTCAGCATCTATCTCTACAGGCATTAGGAATGTTTTTGAGTAACTGTCCATGTCTCTTTTAAAGCAGCTGAACTGTACAACCCATTAGTTGTACAGACACAAGGGATTGCCAGGAATGCTGCACGACTTACAGGTTGCTGTGTCTAATAAATAGCAACATGCAAGCTTCTGGTTGCAAATCATCACAGCCTCACTGATTCAGTGGGTGCTATTTCAAATGAAACTAATGAAAAATCTAACTCATTTTTAGTGGAGCAGATAAAAGTTGAAGTGAAAGCAAGGAAGAAAAAGCTGAGAAAGGCACTTCTGCTAGAAGAAAGGGTTTCCAAAGCAATCTCCTATGCCACTGAATTACTATTGAAAAAGGGGTTAAAGATAACAGTTCTCTTAGTCCATTTTCCTTTCTTCCTCCTCCCCTTTTTTGGGGGGTTGTACCAAAGCTGCCTTGCATAACAATGAGTTTGCATATACTCTTTTTCTCCACTCCTACTCTGCCTTTTCCTTTCATGAGGAGTAATATCTGGCCTTAGTACAAGGCTGCTGGCCAAACAGAGCCTCGTGTGGGGAAGATTAGTTTTGGGCAGCATTCACCAGCACAACGGGAAACAGCACAATCAGGAGATGTTCAAATCAAACATGAAAGGGAACTTAATTCCGTAGGTCTTAGCAGGCCTTGCATATGGTGCCTATTAGCACAAGCAACATGTTGCCACTCACTTTGACAAAAGGTGCTACACAGGAAATCTTCCTTTACTGTAGAGACATTTGTAAGAACTGAGACCAGAGCATAAAGTCCTGCATCTTAAAAGTTTTCACAAGGAACTGGAAGAGCCAAGTCATAGTACTCAAGCTTCCCCATCTGGGAGGCAAGGGCTGGAATTTTGCTTTGGACCCATCACTAGCAAGCTGGGCTTCCAAATACTTTAAGACAAATAGACTGTCTCCAAGAAAGAACAAAAGTGATGCCTACAAAGCTTATGCCCCTTCAAAGCTATATTAAAAGTGCTACATCTGTCCCTGAACTAAAACAAGTCTCCACTTCCTCCAGACAGTCCCACAGCCCTGCTACATAGCAGTACTGAAGACTACAAAAGCTTGCATCCGGCAGGATATAGTGCATTACAGACAAAGGGTTATGGACAGGCCTCCTGCTCAGCCCTAGCCCAGCTATCTTGCCTTACCTCACAGGAGACTGCAGCATCACACTCACAAACCAGTTCATTATAGTTCTAATGACACAGTTGTTGAAACACAAGGTCTACACCTCCCAGGTTATTTGCTTGCCTGCAACTACAGACAAATGTCTGAATATACTTTGAATACAGTAAGGATCTCATTACAGATTTAATTTTGCCCTTCCCTTCAGTTGCCTTCCTGGCTTTGGAAAGCTGGGAAGTTCAAGGCTGCACAGAAATAGAGAAAGGAAGATAAATTCCTACAGGCCCCAGAAGTTTTCTATTAAAGTTGCTTTAAGACTTCCCATGTGGTTCTAATAGACACAGCTCCGCTCAGCAGTGCCCAGCATTAATACCACCACATGAAAGCAAAGCACATATCCCAGAACTGGCCTGCAAAATGCTGATACGGTGAAAAGACAACACCAAATAAGTTTATCTTCTTCTTTTTTTCTCCTTCTTTTCTCCTTTAATCACCCATCCTACCCATTCGCCTGTTAAAACAAAGTTACTTGGATAATGCAAAACAACTGCTGGGCTCACCCGAAGTCCGGCGCCTGGGGCTGAGACACTGGATGGTTCAGGGCATTAGATAAATGAGATAGAAAATCCTCTGGGGCTCTTCCTTCACGATGTTCACAATATTTATACACTTTCTCCACAATGGTCTCAGGCAAAAAGCCATACAAATACACCCACAGAACTCTTACTCAAGCCATTAATTCATCACACTTTCCTTCTGCAGACTGCTTAGCATGAGCATGCAAGAGCTATCACCCTCACTCAGCAAACCAAGGCATGGTGTGGAAATGTCCTGGCCACAACTTTCTTCCTTCAACAGACAAGGACTGAAGCGAATGCAGAGCATAGACTCAAACCAGCTGGTGGGTGCAAGACCTTCAAACTGCTACAGTTTGTGATCTCAAGTTAGAGAGTCTGACTAAAAATGGGATCTGAGTAACAGAAAGGTTGGTATTAATACACAGGTGTAGTCTCACCTGAAGCAATCTCAAATCAATCTCTTTCCTGAGCAGGCACAGGCTTCATTTTGAACTACATGATACTTCTAAGACAAGAGAAAAATAACACACCTTCCTTTTGATTTCTGCTCTGCACAGGAACATGGGACTCACCAGCACTGCTCTAATAAATGCAGCTCAATAGCAGCTTGTAATTAAATTACAACTAGGTTACACAAACATCCAGCATGCTGAGCATTCACCCTATGCAAGAGACCCACTTCCTACTCACTGGTGTAACAGTGGGCCTTTCGCACGCCTATTGCACACTCACATCCTGAAAGGCATTCCAACATTCTTGAAATCCCTGGGAGCAGCACAGGAACAACAGTGATGACAAGATCATACCTTTTTTTTCCCCATGGCATATGAGAAGAACTCCAGAAGAATAAAAACCAAGCATTTTTTTTTCTTCTATTGGAAGAATGGATATCCTGGTGTGCTTTGTTCTGAAAATGTCTATCAGAGATATCCTTCCCCAAGAGGATCTAGAAGCAGCGCAGCTCAGCCTACTCAGAACTGAGGCAGTTCTGAGAACAGGCAGAAACAAAGCCACAAGTGCTAATACGAAGCTCACAGGCTTAAGTCCCTTCAGGTGTGCCAGCACCTGAGCACGGGCTCTCAGAATCAGACTTCTGGACTCAGGTGCCTCAATTTCAAGTCTAGTTAAAGGGTCCACATCTTTATCAGGGTCTAAATGTGTCTGACTTCACCCTGACTTACTTCTCCTACCTGTATAATGTCATGACTTCTGAAGATCTGACTCTTTTGAATATTACAGTGTTTAATACTACGCAAGTGTCTCTTGTTGAGTGTCAATCTAAAAATAATACTTATCTTTGATAATATCTGCAACTCAGTGATGTGACACTAAGTTTATTTTAATGACAATATGATTAGCAAGGGACTTACCTCCAAGTAATTCTGGACTCCAATCAATGACTGATCATTTGAAGTCTCCATAACCCCACTGCAGAGCAAAACAAATACAATAGTTGGTGATACATATCAGAGCTCAACGACTACGCAAAAGAGCCCACCAGCACATTCAGAACTTAATGAAGGTCAGCCATCAAACCATTTGCTATAGCAGGACCTGGAGGCTGGCACAAAGATAAGGCAGACAAATTACACTAGAGAAGAAGATAAACTATTTCAGGGCCAGGAGGTGGCTGCCTGTTGCAGGTCCCTTTCTTGCAGGCTCTGTGGATGTCATATAAGGACTAAAAGACCACAGTTTATGGTGAGCTTCCTTCTCTACTGCAGAAGTCACAGCCATTCACAAACAGTGCTGAAGTGGAGAGATACATCCTGAGGCTAAACCCAACCTACCTGTAACTATTCAGAGTAATTTAGGTCAGTACCTACAGCGATACAGACCATGCAGTGTAAAAGTTGTGGGGTTTGGCACATGGTAGTATTATTCCATATAATCCTCAAGAAAATAGGATCAATTCCATGGGTTGGAGCTGTGTATGCTTTCTTTGCCTGTAAACAGGCACAGCTACACATGTGGGACGTTTAAGGCCTGGGGAAACCCAACCTCAGCTACCACGCTGCAGGACTCTTCACAGACCACTTCAGCTGCACCCCTGGAGCAGTGCAAGCATCTGCACCACTGGGAACCGGACAGCCCACCGGACACCCAGCAAACCACCACCACCACCGCAGGAAACAGCAGCTTGCCCCCCCTGAGCCCCAGCCCGAGATCACAAGTTTGCCGTCTTCTCCATCCTTTGATGTTTTCTGTTCCTATTTTATGCATTTCCTGCCTAAACCATCCCCTCCCTTACATTTCTGTGCACAGCAGAAAACACATTCTGCCTGCCCTCACCTCTCAGCACCACATACACCCATCCCTTCCCCAGCTCTCATCACCACCTAGGGCTGCCCCCCTCAGTGATGATCGCCCCTCAGTAGGCGCTGGTTCACTTCCACCGCTCACAGCTGAGGCACCTACCTATACTTAGTGCCAAAGTACTGAAAGAACACTAGATACCGTGTTGGGGGACACATCACCATAGCTGCACTACCGACACCCCCACGGCCCCCTACTCCTCTGCCCACCGCAGGCCCCGGCCGCACCGCCCAGCTTCCCGCCGGCGGCCCGCCCCCTGCCGCCCGCTTCCGCCGCCGTGTGGGGCGGGCTCATGGAGGGGCGGCTTTGCCTCAGGAAACCGTGCGGGTGGCAAAGGCGGCAATGCAGAAATGCCTCTCAAATTCTGTGCTTCATGTTCAGCCATGAAGTTTTCCTGCAGGCAGGCGCTTTTAGTGGTGGGATTTCTTTGCTTTGCTGTTCTCCATTAGAAATGATCCGAGCAGGACTGAATTTTGGGGTTTACTGTCCGTTTCTAATGAAATGGAGCCTTTGGGCTGTTCTAACATACTTGTGGGTTGACTCCTGAGTCTGATAAGCCATCAAACGTGGCAGAGCAGGAAGGTAACTCCCACAGTAACGATGATTTATGGGGCTGTAAATGTACAGTGTGAGGGATGGTGAACGCCCCTCCACAATTCACTTGTGCGTTTGGGACTGGGCACTCAAAGGCTTGCATGTTCCCAACCTATAGAGCAAGGGGAATGGCTTTAACCTGCCCGAGGGGACACTGAGATGCGCTCTTGGGAAGAAGCTCTTCCTGTGAGGGTGCTGAGCGCTGGCACAGGGTGCCCAGAGAAGCTGTGGCTGCCCCATCCCTGGCAGTGCTCAAGGCCAGGTTGGACACGGGCTTGGAGCAACTGCTCCAGTGGAAGGGGTCCCTGCCCATGGGTTGGAACTGGATGAGCTTTAAGGTCCCTTCCAACACAAACCAATCTGATTCAATGACACAGTGAACCTTCTCCACATGAAACTGCTCTCGACTCAGCCAGCAGCCACATTAAAGTCGCTGCAGAAAACACCACGGGCATTTCAGGCAAGCCCGTGTTCATCTCTTTCAGCCTGTGAAAGGATGTGTGTGGGCTGCCATTTACTGAGGGTAAATGACAGCTACAGGGAGAAAAATAGGCCAAGATAACGATAGTAAAACAAAGGCTGCAGATGTTCTTCATGGCCATGCTCTGTATTTTCAAATCTTTCCTCATCTTGCCTGAGCTGCAGTATCTGTGTGTGCCATCAATAGCCCAAAACCAGCGCAAACAATAGCCCAACTCATTAGCAAAACGGAGAGTGACAGAAGAATCCCTGCCTCCCTCATCCAAACCTGGGATCTGGTTTGAATAGGAAAATCCAACCGGCTTTCAACTCGCACAATGGCCTCCAGAGTCTTTTATAATGAAACTGATGATTCGCAGCTCTAAAGAGGACGGTAATTTGTAATCCCTGAGCCTGTGTGTACGCACGCAGGCAGAAACATCCGCACGCGTTCATCTTGCCTGGGAGAACCAAAGGAAATGGAAATGGTGTTGATTTGACCTTATGGAACTACATAAAACAGAGGCCACCAGAGGTCACTTTGCTCCTTCTCCTGGATGGAGGGGATTGAGGGATCAATTCCTTCTTCTGTGCTCCTCAGAACCCTCCAGCATCTGATATCGATGTTAAAAAGTCAGAGTTTTGCTCACACACTGATACTTCTGGTTGGCCCTGGCCGATTGGGCAGGTCTGGGGACTCGGGTGTAAATGGAGTGGGCTGGAGTTTGTGTACAGAGATGTCATTGAACATCTCATTTCATCACGGCTCAGGCTGTGCCTGTGGTCAGGCCTCATCATGATCCATTTTGCCATGGATTCAGATGCTCCGGCCCTTGTTTTTGTTTAGGTCTATATTACACAGGATGTGTTCTCTTAAAAGGTGATGATTTACACTTCAGGCCGTCTCTCAGTCTTAAACTCCTATACAACTTGCAGCGAATGATGTGGTTTATAGTGTTCTATCTGTGGTGCTTGACGAGTGGAGGATCAGAACTAAACCCATCATCATTAGCCTTGTTTATCCATTCCACATTACACTGCTATGTCCTGCACCAAACATGATCTGTTCAGCCAGACCCACTGGCCCAGGTATCTTCCTTCCTCAGGTGATTACGCCGGCTCCAGAGGAGTTACTGCAGATTTACTGCCTGGCTGATGGCAGCAGCAAATCCATTGCGTATAGAAAATTAAAAACTAGATTAAGTAGTAACAGGATTGATGCCACTGCTTTTGACACTGCCAGTATGGGATCGCGCTGGACACTGATCTTCTCCATCAGCGCACTCAGCTCTGTGTGGAAATGGCGGCTGCACCTCAGGCTGGTCGCTTGGCATGAGGTGATGCACGAAGCAGTGGTCGCTTCCAGGGCCACAAACACGCTTCAGACGGTACCATGAGTGTCCTCTCAGAGCCCACCCTCGCCTGGCAAGAAGGGCGAAGGCCCCGGGTGAGGGTTCGGAAGGGAGCCGCGTTTCGCAGGGACCCCGCCGTCCCGCCCGTTCGCTCCAAGGCTCAGCGGCCACCCGGGAGGGCACCCTCAGGCTGCGGGCGCAG
>JANRGW010035169.1:0-28600 GCA_024733675.1 Psilopsiagon aymara
CTGGACTTGTGCAAAGCGTTTGACACTGTCCCACATGACATCCTTGTCTCTAAATTGGAGAGACATCAATTTGATAGCTGGGCCACTCAGTGGATAAAGAACTGGCTGGATGGCCACACGCAAAGAGTCCTGCTCAATGACCCAATGTCCAGCTGGAAACCAGTAACGAGTGGTGCCCCTCAGGGATCAGTGTTGGGACCGGTCTTGTTCAGCAACTTTGTTAGTGACATGGACAGTGGGATTGAGCGCGCTCTCAGCAAGTTTGCCAATGACACCAAGCTGGGTAGTTTTGTTGATATGCTGGAGGGAAGGAATGCCATCCAGAGGGATCTTGACACACTTGTGAGTTGGGCTGATGCCAACCTGATGAAGTTGAACCATGACAACTGCAAGGTCCTACACCTGGGTCAGAGAAATCCCAGGCACAGCTATAGGCTGGGCAGAGATGAGATTCAGAGCAGCCCTGCTGAGAAGGACTTGAGGGTACTGGCCAATGGAAAAAAGAACATGAGCCAGCAGTGTGCGCTCGCAGCCCAGAAAGCCAACCGTATCCTGGGCTGCATCAAAAGGAGTGTGACCAGCAGGTCGAGGGAGGTGATCCTGCCCCTCTACTCTGCTCTCGTGAGACTTCACTTGGAGCACTGTGTGCAGTTCTGGTGTCCTCAACATAAAAAGGACGTGAAACTGTTGGAACAAGTCCAGAGGAGGCCACGAGGATGATTCGGAGACTGGAGCACTTCCCTTATGAAGATAGGAGGAGAAAGTTGTGACTGTTCAGCCTGAGGAGGAGAAGGCTGCCTGGAGACTTCATAGCAGTCTTCCAGTATCTGCAGGGGGCCTATAGGGATGCTGGTGAGGGACTCTTCATTAGGGACTGCAGTGATAGGACAAGGAGTAACAGGTTAAAAGTTAAACAGGGGAAGTTTAGATTGGATATAAGGAAGAAGTTCTTTATTGAGAGGGTGGTGAGGCACTTTAACGGGTTGCCCAGGGAAGTTGTGAATGCTCCATCCTGTGCTCAAGGACAGGTTGGACATAGCCTTGGGTGACATGGTTTAGTGTGAAATGTCCGTGCCCATGGCAGGGAGGTTGGAACTAGTTGATCTTAAGGTCCTTTCCAACCCAAACTATTCTATGATTCTAAGTATTTGGAAAAATGTAGTAATGAATGCATAGAACACAACATAATACTCTGCCATTTGATACTGAAAGTAATAAATTTCATTTTCATGTTTTTTCTAGGGAAAATATGCAGGTGACAGATGATAAAGAAAAGTCTTTATTTTCCAGCAGTGTGTGAGTGTGATCTAATTTTTCTCATGACTTTCCCATGGAAAAGCATCTTAATGGATGAAATTAACATTTTCCATTAAGATCTGAATTCGAATTTAAACTTGGATCACAATCCCCAAGGCCGAAGTTCCTCTTCCATTTTGCATTACTATACCCTGAACTTCAACTTCTAGAAAAAGTTGGAGTTGTTATTAAAATTTTAGGTGTAATTCTAATTCTAGGACTCATAAGAACTTAATTATATTAAGCATTGTAGAAACACATAATTCAGGGAACTTCAGATACACCTTTTGAGTAGATGTGATTATCAAAACATAGGAGGGGAAATGAGGACACAGAATTATTCAGGCATCAGTGACAACTGGAATTGCTTAAGGTCATAATAATTCACTGGGTCTAGCACTTGGTATTAGAGAAAATAGAATTTATGCTCCATCAGAAATCAAATGGTCTCTCAATTAGTTCACAGTGCCTCAAATGTCAAATCTCACCATTTTCCCTACTTCTGGGAAAGAAAGTTGTACTGCCACAAGGATCTTATTACTAGTGTTTGTATGTATCTATTTTGAAAAGGAGCATAAATATTTAGTGTGGAGGACAAAAATGACTGTTCTGATTACTTACCTACCATTATTTGAAGGAAGTATTATTCACTTCCACCATCCTTGCTTTTTAACTTTTCTATTTGCAAATAACACAAATGGATGTAGATATGGGCGGTTTAAAAATGGACACGTAGATACAGATGAAATACAAAAATACCTACTGTCCTTTATCATAGATTTTTGTTGGGCCTGGAATTACATCATCAGTTACTGATAAATTGACCTTCTTGATAAAGGAACACTGCAAGATTACACATTGCTAGGACAAGTTCTGCTATGAAGCAGAAACCAAATAAAATTTAAGATTCTGCAGCTAAGGATTTTAAATCAAGGCAATATCCTGATCCTCAGTGTTGTATCAGTGCTCTACTGCCTAAACAAAGAGAGAAGGAAGAGAAAAAAAAGTGTTGACTTTGCATTACGGGCTAAACACTTAGCACACATGACTGGGCATGACCTTTCTGTTCAAACACATGCTCTCATCAAACAGGACAATAGAAGATGTCAGGCTGTAATGTTTGATATATATTCCGCACGCTTGGTGAGCTAGATATGGCCCATTTTACTTTCCAATGAAGTAAGCAGTCCTGAACACACAATCATTTCTGGTAATTGCTTTTTTTCTTTCACTTTTTTCTCCTGCCTGCATTGCAATGTTGGATGAAATGGTTTGGGTTTATTCTTGTGTTCATGCCAAAGTTTATACAGCTTTCTAACAAAGGCGTTTGCCTTTGTGCTTAACTAGAGATTTTGATGAAAATAGAATGGTTTTCATGACCAAATGTCATCAAATGAACACTCAGGGATTTGATGACATTTTAGGGGAATTTCCTGTTAGGTATGTAAGTAACATACTTATTTCTTATGGAGATGAATCAGTAACAGGTTGTACCATACAAAAAGATTTCACATTTAAATTAGAAAAAATAAAAAAAAAAAGAGTAGATCAAGCTGCTTTCCCATAGCAGCAACACTGACACTGATAAGAAGACTGTGTAACCAATTCCCAGTGCTCCCATTGGAATCAAAATCTCAGCTGGTAGTTACAAGGGTGATAAATTGACTATTTTTCATCTTCGTCTCCATTAAATCTTAAGGATTTAATGGTGCCTTTGATCCCACCACTGATGGAAAACCTGGAGGGAGAGGGAGAAGGTGTGAGGCGATTTCTTTTGTTGCACCTTGCTATTTCTTGAATTTCATCAGGAACAGGCACACAACCTTATTTTTTTGTGAGTTTTATTTCTAACTCTTCATTTGCTACCTAAAGTATTCATCCTCATACTTTCTGACAGAAAATACAGCACAATGGAAACAAGACTCCCTCCACTACTTTTTATTCCCCATCACTTTCTTTCTTTCATCTTTCTTTCCAGTGGTACTCCTGGAATCCACAGCCAAGCTGGAGTCAAATCTGAAGCACAAATTATCAAAGAACCAATACCACTCTCAACAAATTCAATTAAAGGCTGTTAAGGCATAAGCCAAACAAATGGGGTTCTTTGCAACAGCTTTGCTGCTTTGTAGGCTTTCTTTTGGTCTTCAGCAAACCTTAAATAACACATTTTTGTGTTACAATGAGAAAAGCTCTATTTTCCGTCTGTGGTTGTTTGGGGTTTTGGTTTTTTTTAATATTTATTCTGTACAAAATCTTCATGAGTAAGTTCACATGGTAATCAATATAATATTTTGTGCATATTATATCCTTAAAATCCATATGAGTGTACCAAAACATAAAAGTCATTTCACCCATCTCCACCTAGTAACTGTCAGTAATGCTATATAGAAGTCTCGTAAGCAATGGGACCTGAAGAATAATCTGCATTGCCACAATGTAATAGCAAAGCTTGGATTCCGTCCATAATGTTTAAGTCCTGGCTGTATTTTTTTGCTGAGAGCGCAAAGTTTTCTGCGAAAACTACAGACTTGGATCTTGGTTTGGCTTTATTTGTCTTGCAAAATATGGCATTTCAGCAGATAATGTCTCCAGTCCAACAGAGCAGGATTTCCAGCCAAATTCTGACACAGTGTGATGTAGGAGTATAGTGAACTATTTACCTGAAGAAAAACAAAACTATTCAAAATGAAATCTTCTCACAATATGATTGGCTAAGACATGTTTCTAAAGAGGTGATTGTCAGACACTTATTATCAGCACAATTTGTTTATTTTCATCATTTCATTATTGACTCATAGTAGGGGCTCAAACCACTGTCTGTGGAAGTCACAAATGTTTCCAGCACTGCAGCAATCTGCAATAGATTGTCATCCCTTTTACTTTCTATGCAATGCATTGGGACACAAAGACAATCCCAAAATGGAGTTCAAGAATTAAGAGAATAACAAGTCTGACCAAAGCAGAAGACATGTTCCCTTGGACAAGTCAAATACCCGGGATAGGTCCTGATGTCTTATTTATTGGTGCTTCCTTGCCTGAATGACTGAGGAACGCATCTCTGATATGCAAGTTGCGTTACTGAGAAAGCAATATATTAGAAGTCAACCAGAAAGCTGAACAAAAGGTCTGAAGAAAGTGTGTACATAGCACATCAGGGATTGACACGATGGAGCAGTGAAACTGAATCCTGAAAGTAATATGGAAATAATTGTCATATATAAAAAGTAGTAAGGCTGACAGAGGACAAACTTGTTCTGAGCATAATCACTCAGAATTACATTCAACTAAGGGTTTTATGTGACATGTATTTCTTTAGAAAACCTTGTGAGAGGTGGATATCACACAATCTGCCCAAAAAAAGGCTGTATTCCCATTTTACACACATTACAGTTTTCTGTATCACTCTGTTCTCCAGATGCTTCCTCTGATTGGCGTGGTGATGCCTTACGTGTGTTCCTCAACGTACTCTCTGGCCAAATAATGAATAACTTTTCTCTTTGGAACATTTTCTCCTTTGGAACTCAGGAGCATCCTAGCTCCTAAGTTTGAAAATTGAGCTGAGCAGTTACTTCTACTGCTGTTTCCTCTGGTCGTGTTTCAAAGAGGAAGACTTCTATCCAATCAGCCATCTATTTTCAGGAGATGTTCTGCCTGAATCCCAAACAGGCAGATGCCTCCATTATGCAAACTCAGTTTGGACACCTAAGCTGCACAAAACTAAGTATCCTTCTCTCTCTCATCTTTTTTTATGTGCCAGTCTAAATGCATTCTATGCCAGTAATGGCTTTCTAGATCTTTCTTCATTGGCTATTTGGAGAAACCGATACACCTTAGTGCCTCATTCAGACTGCTTTATCTGTTTTGTCCAAATATCCATCGACATTTCCTGCTCTGCTAGCCAGTAACAAATACTCATGGTCATAAAGAAAATCTACAGTGAAGCAAGAAGTAGAATCTGTGTATCTCAAACCCCAATTTATAACTTAATAGTATACTTTTCCTCCAGGAAAACAAAACAAGCCCCAAACCACTGTACTGCGAGGGTTTAGCACCTCCCTTTTAGAACCAAAGAGAGGACTATTTACCATAAACTTTCTGGGATTCATTTATTCCAATAGTGCCAAATAAGGCTCATTCCTGCAACATGAACTTCATTGTGATTTTAAAGAAACTAATCATACGTCTTCTATTAAGTGCAGATTCAAATATCCGTGTGACTCAGAATTAAGAAATTAGACTGTACTATTTTCATATTCTTGCCCCTCATTCTCCCCAGTCATCCTACTCCTTCAATCCCTTCTTATTATTATTTTCATTCATTTGTGTTAGTTTTCAGGACTGAAAGCTCTTTATGATACTAGTTTGCTTTAATTTGCTTGTTTTTTCTATAAAGCCTAATACAATAATTAGCAGAATTTTGCATGTTAAAACATAAAATAGTTTGCATAATAAAATAAAAACTATAAAAACACAACCATTCATTTCTGGAGAGGGAATTGGATGATACCACATCAAGAAATATCTAACGCAATACTTGTATTAGTAAATGAAACATTTCCAGGATGATTCTCGGATACTGAGACCATCTGTCACAACATCATATGTATCCACATGATTAAACTCTAAAACTACATAGCAAAAATCCAAGCATGTTTAGGAATGAAAGCTACTAAAGTGTGTTGAAAAGCTTATTCAGACAGTGTCAATTGTCCAAAGCTAAAACCATCTCAAGAACCACTCTAATAATTCAATGACTGAACATTTCTTGATGCTGTTCAACTTCCTATTTTTGACATAGCCTAGATACGCAAAAGCTAACAAAAAAATCTGTGATAAGAAGCCATTTTAAGACAACAAGCAATGATTAGTGTCTGATATACATGGGAAATCTAAGCTGAGGTCTGCAAACCCAAATCTTGGTAGCTCAAATTGGCAGAACAGTTCAATGTTCCTGTGCTCAGGACAGTATTAACCTGAATAGTTCACTGTTTTTTGATTTGCTCTTGTTGTGACTCTTTTTTCTCTGCTTGAGAATGACCCTTAAGACTACCACGTGTAAATACTGAAATGTTTCTCAGGCAATTAAAGCCTTTTAGGAAAAAGAATTCCTGAAGGAACAAACATTCACCCTGTGAAGTGAGTCACACTCTGAACAAGAGAAGCAATAATAAAACTACAAGAAAACAAATACGTTTAAAAAATACATGGTTATGGGCACTACATATCTCAAAAGAATGATGCAGTGATACTCTGTGTCCAAAATCAAGCTGATAACGTAAGAAGCTCAACTTTGTTAGGCCGAGATTTTAATTGTGGTTTAATGACATGGAACTTAACACCGATGCTCTTAGAAAAAGAGTGAACTTTCACTTGTCATTGAGCTCCTACACTCTGCTGCTGGCACTCGAGGGCAGCCAGCCCAAATCATTTGGGGGAGCTATACTGGGAAGATCTGAGAGCACTCTGAGACAAGAAGCTCATGTTATTAATTCAGGCTCAGCTATTAAAATGATAATGAAACATCAGCCACAGTACAGAGCCAAGGCAAAAGAAAAATGAATGAGAAAGCAAACCCACAGTGTATGAAACATTGTCGGTAGGCTCAAATGAGGCTCAGCTATACAGAAATCTGTAGGGCATCTTGCTTTAGAGGAAAAGGCGTATGTGCCTTTTGAAGAGGAATAGGCAAAGACAGGTTGATGGCTAATCTATGGCATTTTTTCCATTCCATTTTTCCTTTGCTTGCCTGTACTTTAAGACCAGACATACCCCAAGGCACTATGTCCTTAGGCACCCCTGGCTTAAGGCATGCATAATATGTTTGTCATAAATGTCCATAAATTTAGGCTCCTACTTGCATAATCAGGACAGCAATGTTTATTTGCGTCTTTGAAAAAGACATTCAGTAATGCTGGCTGGAAGATTTCTTATCTTTGCAATGTAAGGAACTATCTTCATCTTTATTTCCTCAGAAGCATTACTTTAGCAGTTGAGGGCATGACCATACTTATGTGCAGCACTATACTGTTTTCTGCCAGGTCTTCTGTAAGTGTTACATACCTGTCAGTAAGTTTTGCATTTGAATACAGACTACTTGGAAAAATTTACATAAAGTAAAGGACATGGTTACTTTCAACTTGCTTGAGCAGAGTGGTTAGGCAAGATGAGCCCCAGAAGTACTTTCCAATCTCAGTCATTCTTTGTTACTGTGCTCCAAACACTCAAATACATCTTTGCTTGAGAATGTGCTTCTCTAAATCTTTGCTTTCTGGCATCACTATCACTTCAGACTCCTTATCCTGCGGACGCTGTGCAGCAAAGTTTGTAACTGTGTAAGTGATTAAAACCCCCCAAACAAGAAAAGCAAAGGAAGGAAGACAGACAAAGCCCTTAAGAGCAGGACAAAATGGAGATTCAGTAACAACAAATCCAACTTTGCTTTAATGCAGTTCATCACACCATCAAAATGAATCCCTGGCAATCATGGGACAAAAATTCTGAACACAGAAGGACCCTTTGGTGACATGGGACTGTAATGAAGCATCTGCTGTGCTAAATGCGCATAGATGCAGGAAGGGCTGAGGAAGAAATGTTTAAAGAGACAATAAAAACTACCTAGCAACCAGCACACTGCTGACAATTAACTACTGTCTCATAGACCACAAAATGAACACCTTACATTTCCTAAGCCATTGTATAATACATCTAAAATTATTGGCTTTCTTCTATTCAGGAGTGATATGGGACAATTATACATGTTATCTGCTTTATCAGAACAGGTGCCAATTGAGAAATTTCTTAATATGCTACAACACTATATAGTGCCTTTACTAAGCACTGTAGGGGCCCATTACACTAATGCTGAAGACATTAGTGAAGTCTACAGTGCCATAAAGATATCTGAAGAACACAATAAAGTGTAATATAGAGATCCCTCAACTACTTCTGGGCAGATTGGTGTATCCCTAAAGCATGATGACCTACCACCCACTGACTGTAATGAGGATCCCGAGGGCTAGACAGTAAACCTGGAGCATAAAGTCTTATTGCATGGCTTCTGTCTCCACCAGTTCAACACAAGTTGTCTGTTCCTAGTTTAACTTGCCTCCTTTGTATCGACAAAGACTGTTGTCATGCTAGCTTTCCATTTACACGCATGAAAACAAGGATGAATTCATTTCTGAGAGCTGGAAAACATTCAAATAGCTACCAGCACATACGTCTGTGCTTGTACAGCACTAAAAATAATGAACAGTGAACCCATATCCATAAGTCCCAAACTCTATCACATGAGAAATAATAATTTCCATTGCAATTATTCTGTGCTTCTTTTTAGAGATATTATCTACTTGGCTCATAGTATTGTTCATATAGTCTATTTCTCAGTAGAGAGGCATAAACAAAGATAAAATAAAATAACAACACCTGCCAATTTAGGATTATCTCCAGCCATGAACTTATGTTCCCAATGTACTTTTCACATGTATTTATTCTATGATGGGAAGCAAAAACTGAAATAAATTATACCTCTTCTGTTTCCATACACTGAGATCTTTATTTATCAGCATGAAGCTAGTGATTTAAGTCAACCCAGAGTGGTGCCAGGAAGCTTGAGCAGCAGGAACAGAAACCATATCAGAACAAGTGAAATGATAGCTACCAAATGGAAGCCTATGATGGGAGCTGGAGAGAAAATCTCAGACTTACCGGAAAGTTGTCAAACAGATAAATACTGTTCCAGACTAATACTCACTATTTTGACTATGTTGGCAATACTGCGGAACAAATCTTTGAAAATCTGGAAAATCACTCATTAACAGTGATTTCCGTAATCTAAAATCACTTTGACATTTCCAGGACACCGTATTTCAGCCAGGTCATATTAAAGTAGTCTTTCCTCCACCACCACAACAAAAAGGTCTCATTACTGCATGTACCCGATGTATTGGAGTAAGAAAAAAGCAAACCCTGAAGAAGTTTGAGTGTCACAGGAGAATTATCTCTTTCCACAAAACCAGTAGAAATTTCACTGTTTTTTCCAGTTTGCTGAACATATTTAACTGGCTACAGTCCCTGCAGTGTCCGAGAGCATAACAATCTTACCCTAATCACACATCTGCAAGACACAAAAATGTCATTTTACCTATTTTACTGGTGGTTATCTTTTAATATTCCACATGGGTCTAGTTAATTATTTAATGATTTGACTGGTATTGAAGAATATTTGATTTGGGGGCTGGAACTAGATGATCTTAAGGTCCTTTCCAACCCAAAATTTTCTATGATTCTGTGATTCTATAATTAAAGCATCGGCTTTTTTTTTTTTCTTCTTTTAATAGTTATTGTTATTTTCCACAGAAACACAGACATTTCAATAAAATTACTGAATATATGTGAAATCCAGAG
Organism: Psilopsiagon aymara; assembly: GCA_024733675.1. Lineage (NCBI taxonomy): Eukaryota > Metazoa > Chordata > Aves > Psittaciformes > Psittacidae > Psilopsiagon > Psilopsiagon aymara. The sequence continues at coordinate 9,703 of JANRGW010035169.1, forward strand.
AGAAACCTCTTCACACTGTAGCTACCTCTACACCAATAAACTACATGTACGTAGAAGCATTGCCAGACACTGAGATAAATTGGCAAGGAGACCTGCATCTATGTTAATGAACTGTCAGTCAACAGAAGAGCTCAATGTCTTGAAAATTGCCTATTGGGATCCCTGGAATGATCTAAGTGCCGAATCTTATCCTTTGGGACAATGCAGCTGCACTGGGTAAAAATCACACCATAAGAACCCTCTGAAATATTACTAGTAGAGATATGTGAGAATCCTGAATAAGACAACTTGACATTTTGTGACTAACCCAATTTCACTTTCTATCTCTCCATCACACACACTGAGAAAGCAGAGATTGGTCTGAAAGATTTCAAACAGTTCCCAGTTATCAGAGGGTAAAGGACCAAGACTGCAACATGCAGAAAGAAGGAACACCAAATTGCACATAGTAATAGATACCAAACTACATCTATGATCATAGAATCATAGAATAGTCAGGGTTGGAAAGGAACCAACCCAACCCCCTGCCATGGGCAGGGACACCTCCCACTAAACCATGCCACCCAAGGCTCTGTCCAGCCTGGCCTTGAACACCACCACAGATGGTGCATTCACAACTTCCCTGGGCAACCCATCCCAGTGCCTCACCACCCTCTCAATAAAGAACTTCTTCCTTATATCCAATCTAAACTTCCCTTGTTTAAGTTTGACCCCATTACTCCTTGTCCTCTCACAACAGTCCATAATGAAGAGTCCCTTCCCAGAAACCCTATAAGCCCCCTTCAGATACTGGAAGGCTCCTATGAGATCTCCACGCAGCCTTCTCTTCTGCAGGCTGAACAGTCCCAACTTTCTCATCCTATCTTCATATGGAAGGTGCTCCAGTCCCTCGTGGCCCTCCTCTGGACTTGTTCCAACAGAGCACAACTCACTGCAGTATGTCAATACAAGCTCACATGCCAACTCTCTTCTATGGCAGTAGAGTGAGTATAACATCACACGATTATGGTAATAACTCTTATGGATCTGGAATTGTTCATATTCAACCACCTTGATTTTCCCCATACTGGTGGATGCAAAGATCATCTACAGTGACCAAGAGACTTCTAACAGGAAAACAAACCAAAATTGAATCACATAGTACTTTATTCCACTGCCCCCCAAAAAACCACAACCATTCTTGTGTGTTCCCTCTCCAACCTATTTATACAGTGGGTTATTTTGGTTTCTGTTGATACCCAAAGTGTTCTGTTTCACTGTAAAGATACAATCAATCCATATTTTTTTTTTTTTTTTTATTCTATTAAGATATTTCTGTGGAAATAAAATCCAGTAGCAGTGAGACATCCTGTTTGCTTGTAATGCTTAAATTCTTATGACATCAGACCATGCTAAGGACAAAGTCTGAAGCAAAGCCAAGAAAAAGTTTGAGTCTTACTTATCTCTTACTACAGTCCCAATATGCACATACCTTTGGTGTAGCCAGGCATGAGCATATTTGCAACTCTTTGATGAATGTGTGTGAATGAGCCAGATTATAAAACCCAACTTTCTCATCTTACAGGTGGTAAACCTTTGTGAGAGAAATAAGCTGCTCAGATTTCAACACTGTCACCATGTTCATTTGTGACTGGGAAATTCTCATGCTGAAAACTTCAGACTTGGAAGACTATACCTTAAGTTTTTGTATATGAATATAAGTTTCTAACTTTAGAATTGTAAGCTTTAAAGTATTAATAAAATATACCTACAGAAAAATGAATCTTTCTCTTTGTTAAAGATGAGTAAAAATTCTAGGAACAAAATATACTCCAAGCAGGATATATTGACTCACAATTCCAAACCCATCCTCTAGTTAGATATATAGATTATGTTATCAACAGAAATACACACTACCATTGTACTGCAAATGTAATTAGATTAGACTTTAGTTCATTTATATCAGTAGCCAGTTATAAAAAATACTTTCTGCTTAAAAACAAACCTCTACTTTAACCAATCATCTAACAGGAATAGAAAGACAGAAATTACTCTCCCTTCTAAATCATATTCTTGATGGGAACAACTAAAAATCATTCATAATAAATGCAAAACCTTTTGGTTTTTGTCTGTTTGTTCAACAATGAGATGTACTATAGAATAGAAAAGTTTTTTAAAAAATACATCTAATTGGAAATACTTTTTAGAAAATAGAGATAATCTCTCTAATTTTTACAATAATATAATTTTATTATAATAATAGAATGAGATAATTTTTAGAAAATAGAAAGAAACTTTTTCAATTCTAATCTCTTATTTAATTTGAAATTGAATTCAAGTTATATCATGTTTACTGTAGTAGGTACCTTATACTTCCTCATTTTTTCAGCATGAATTTGTCTCATAGTGCATTAACATCTCTACTCTGGGTGAAGTGAGATACTGTATCATGTGTGTTTCACCCTCTAAATGCTTCATGGTAAAACTATGTTTTTAGGGAGCCAGACCAGTGTAAGGATGAGATAACTGAAGTAAAACTGCTCTTAGAATATGTATGTAGAATTTGCCCTAGAAAATGAAAATATTCCATATGAAGCAATTTCCATTAAAGGTCTGTTTTAAGGTCTGTCAGACAAGGTTTATTGGAGACTTTTTGATCTGCTTTAAGTAAAGAATTTCTATATTTGAAACCCCAGATTTGACATTTCACATAATAATCCCTCAAACAGATTTTGCATTATTTTACTTGATCTGATATTGGAATTAATTTCTTCTTCTTCTAACACTCCTATGAATATTTGTGCTGTTAGCCTGACTCTCTTTCCTCATTGCTGTCTTTCACCACACACAGCACAAACCTACAGATCAAAGTAAAAACATTCTGTATTATACAATATGATTCTTATCTCCTTTTATTGCTGTTGCTGTCAACAGCAGCGTTTTTCTTTAAAATGATAAGAGAGAATATAAAATATAAACAAATTGGCTTAATCTACAGCTGTCTACTGTACCATTTGATTGAGAATTTGATATTAAGTATTAAAAGACCTGACAAAAAGCCCACTAGAACTCCAATACTTTTGCAATAATTCAAGTCCACATGAAATACATAAGCCCTATTAGTTCCATTGATTGAGATTATATTAGCATGAGATGTTCATAAAGTATTCTGAAATGTAGAATCATAGAATAGGGCTGGAAAGGACCTTAAGATCATGTAGTTCCACCCCCCACCCCCACCCCCCCTGCAAAAAGGTTAATTCTTCTGAAATCTTGAAGTCATGCTAAAAGCTAATCACTCCTTCATCTGAAGAAAACATACATATTTCCTTAAGGCTTGGCTGCATCAGAACCAAGAACCAAGAACTTTTCACCTATAAAAGGAGGCTGAAACAGACACCTGAGAAGTTCCCAAAAACACTCAAAAGCTCTTCCAGATACCGGGTAATTAGTTATCTTATTGAAAGCCAGGAGGCTCAGATCTTACATGCAAGCTTTAAACCTTCCTTTTCTATTCTTTACTTTGAATAACCTCAAATTAGATATCTTAGGAAAAAAATCTTACAAATGCACATTTTAGAACCTTTTAGTCAAAAGCATAATCAGGGAAGAAATGAGCATGTAAGAGTGGTGTAAGAGTGGTGTACTTGCTATTAAAGTGTGTATGAATGAGGAAATGTAGAAGATCTGGCTAGGATTATGAGAGGAACACTTTTGACTGTTTGGAAACACCAAGGAAGCAAAAACTCTGTAAATACCAGCACCCTAATTTTAGAGTACAGAAAGATGGGAGTTTTGATTGGTTTTGTCATTTCTATAAACACTCAGTTGAAAGGGAGGAAGTTTTTAGTGAATTTAAGACATGAAGACAAGAAGACAGAAGGATGAGAAAACTGTCCAGAGAAGAGAGAATCAAAAATGGAAGAAAAAGAAGACGGGACTGGCAGTTCTTAGAGCTGAGGAAAGCTCATGGTCATTGAGGAGGCAGAAACAATAACAAAGAATGTGTTTCTGTTGAACAAATCAGGATTTTTAATGCGGTATGATCAGGACTCAATGAAAAACAAATCTGAAGAATAGTAGGATGTTCTCAAGACTTGATCCAAGGTTGAAGGTCAGTTAAACCAATACAATAATAGGCCAGCATAGCTGCAGCCCTTGAGTCCTGTTAGCTAACTGTAAACATGAAGAAATGCAACCTGAAGACATAAGTTTTGTCTACACAAAGTCCTATGTATCAGATCCAGGAATCATTCAGCATTTCCTCACTACTTGCCACTAGTACTACTTGGGTGACAAAAGATCCATTTCTTTGATGCGTTTCTGTATTGTTATTCAATACAATAGACCAATCTTCATGTTGACTGTGGATAAACATACAATGCTAAAATGCAAAATAAGCATTTATTACTTAGATATCATTCTAAAAAGATTATCAAATTTTCCCTGCGAAGACAAACTACCTCTCATTTTGTGTGGACTTACACATACTTTTTGTATAGGTAATTCTTACACATACTACTGTAAAGCCTTCATGCTTTCAGAAAGATCTGTTTGATACCAGAGCAAAGCCTGAAGGTAGCATGCACATTTAAGTAGTTAAAAATCAATAATGGATGCAGGATTTCTCCAGAAACACTGATAAATCTTGTAGTACTTTAAGTTACAAGGAAAATCTTGCTTGATGGAGGAACAAGTGAGATAGATGACTTTAAATGGGATAGAACAGGGCAGTTGCAGTAATTTTTCATTTCAATTCTACTGCATTAAAATATTACTGTGAATTTATTGGTCTGACTTGATTAGAATTATTAAACTTAATTTACACATAGAACTTTGCTGTTTTATTATTATATATTTTTTTTCTGCATTTTATAAGAAGAAGGAAATTGTGTATTTCCCATGAAATGAAAAATGCAGCTCCTGCCCTCCTTTATTTTTAACACCATTTCTTTGAAGAATTTGTGCACGGAAATCTGTTAATTGAAAATCCTGACAGGATCCCCAGAAGGCAAGAATCCAACTTAAAATGAGTCCAAAGTTTTACTGAAATACCAGAAGTTCTTAAAACTAATTAACTTCTCTTTGTCAAATGCATGCTAATGAATGAAGCTGTTCCATTCACCGCTTCAGCATAGCTGAATAGTCTTCTAATAGGTATTTTCTCACTGTTATCTTACTAATATCTTGCCAGATTCACCCTGCCTGAAAAGTGCTACAGACTAATAGCAGTAGTTAAGGATTTATTCATTGAAAAACAAAGGGAAAAAATCCCATCAGGATGTGCAATTCCTTTGTCTACCTTCCTTCTCAACTTCTTTTTTCCTTCTTTTTTCCCTTCTGGGCAAGGGGCATGTGCCTGTGCTTTTGAAGGACTGAAGGTCCTTCCTAGCAAACAGCTCAGTTTGAAAGGCAGCCTGCTTAGTAGGTGCTGACAGCATGAGTCCCGTTCTACTCCATGCACAGAGTAGCTTAGCACTGCACAAAATCTGAACTGTAAGGCTCCTTGCTGTGCATACTGCTGATCTCAGGCCTAGAGAATAAATTAGCATCTGTCACATAGGCAAGGCATCCCAAATTAAAACAAGTGTCAGATCAATTGCTAATTTCTAAGTCAACACAAGGAGGTTTTCCCATTTGCTCTTTGATCTGTGCCATGACTGTAGGAATTTCTTAGGATATTTTGGTTTTAATCACATGCGTTAAGAAGCATTTCTTTCTGTCTATGCTGCTAGCTGTAGAGGAGCTCAAGCATAGTTGAGGTCCTAGCTCTGAGATGGCTCAAACATCCTGCAAAGAGATGGTCCCAAACACCCCACAACTCAGGTCGCATTCAAACCCCTAAACAGAGCCTGAGCCACGTGCATTTGTGCAGTTTACCTGGACTGACCCCCTCCAGAAAGCTCCCAAACACGGCTTGTGGCAGTGATTTCTGGCACAAGTCTGAGCATTCCTGGTGCACCTGAAGGGTCAGGCTTGGTTTTGGGAGGAGAAATAATCATGTTGACCTGACAGAGTGCAGAATATCAGCTAGTAGCCATGTCAAGTATTTTGAGCCACACTGCTAGATTCCATAATGAGAAACTGGAGGATTATTTTGTGCCCAGTTCCAATAGAGCCCCAGGCTTTAATTAGATTTAAGATTTAATCTTATCCATCATTGTCTGGAAAGGACTGTGTTACTGATGCACAAAGTAAACATCCATCATCTTATCCCAGGGATCCAGTGAACTCAAAACATTTATGAAAGATATTGTATTTGCAGCTGAAATCAAGTAATTGATCTCTGTGTAGATTATGTCTGCTTCACTTTTCATGAAGCTCAACAATAAAACAAGTTCATTAACCAAGTGATGATAATTGAAATATTCCTTTAAATTTTAAATAAATAATTCGCATTTCATGAGTACGATGATTTTGTCCTTCCAGTGCAGTATTACTTGTCATATATTTATTATGCTGCTGTCTAGTTGTCTGGCAAAAAATATTTCATTACACAGACTTTACTGAGCTTCAACTTTTCTTCCCATCATATATGAGCTCACATTACAAATGCAACCATTTTCATCTTAGGGAAAAAAAATCCAAACCCAAGTCAAACCAAACCAACCAACTAAACAAACAAAACCCCCCACAAAACACATACCAACCAACCCACAACACCCTCAAACAATAAGAGCAATCCCAAACCCAAATAAATAAGGACACCCCAAACCCTTGAGCAACCCTTGATTTGTAAATGCTTCCCCCTGAAGATCATTTAGGAATAGTTTTTTATTAGTAATAATTTTTAAAATAAACTGACAAAACTGGGATGTGATCTGTGTCTGAACTGTGATTTGAGCACTGGTCCAGGCTCAACCTTTCTGCAGAATAGCAGTACAACTTTTGATGATAACTTGGCTCTGGAATGGACCAAACCTGAATGAGCTCCTAGTTTTACCAGTATTAAGTATAGGAGCAGCCACAGCTTGTGTGCCCAGCAGCTTGCAGTCTAGCTCGATTCTCAGTCACACAAAGAACCGGAAGAGCAAAGATGGAAATGACTCATCTAAGGTTACATGGCCAAGATTAAAAGTAAAGGTTTTTCAATCCCCTTTCTCAGGTCACCAAGCCCCACTGCCCTTCTCACTGGAAATGTATTCTGGTCTTTGGATTTGAAAATGTCCTTTCAGAGCATGGGATGATGTCAGCTGATTAATGTTGCAGACAGGAGATTGCAAGATCATCCAAGGTTAATATGATAAACAATTAGAGAACTTAGGATGCAGCAGAAATCATATTGTCTGACAACTATAACGGTGGTGTAACTCTGAAGCGACCTCCCTCCCGAAATGCACAGTATGCCCCAGCATCAATAATAATTCACATCTCAATGCTGTCAGAGATAAATATTGCCTATCTCAAGGCCACTGAAATCATCCTGAACCAATAGTTACAGCCGTCAGCGTGACAGAGAGAGCAGTTCTTGGCTTACATTGCCACCAAAGCTCTCAATGACTTTTAGCAAAGTCATGGCAGTCGTGAAATAAAATACTGACCACGATGCTTAAAAATGAGATCCCAGCTCTGTATATTGGGCACCCTAACAAGAGCTTTTTGTGTTAGAGGCACTGAGAGCTCACAGTCCTCAATGAAGTAATATGACTGAAAGTCTGTTCAGTCAAAAATATGAATGTGAGAACTTCTGGAAGTCAAGCTTCTCTCTCCTTTTAAACCAGATTTTGAAGGAGGCAAGAAGGGCCCAAAAGACTGTCAGCATACATATCAAAGGAAGATTGAAGAATGGGAACAGTCAGAAAGGGGTCATAGGCACTGCAATAAGGAGCTTACTGACACAGAGGTAAAGGAACGGAATGGACTTTAATGCGTACGAATACATTTACAGAAAACAGCTATAGGCTGGGGCAGTCGTACAGGAATGCACAGCATTAACTTCTCTGTTCTCCTCCACTTTAGTTCTATTAAGTCAGTGACATCATTGTCCAGTTTTAGTAGTGCGTAGGACTACACAATGCCCAATGATCTCCAAAGTTAGGCTATCAACATCCTTGTTTGGTAAATCTGCATTACAAATAAGTTGACATTAGTAAAAGAGAATGAGAAACAGCTTTCTCAAAACACTGAAGAGAACTGTCCAGGTTTAGTTAATTTAACCATGTTTTAGTTAATTTAACTGTGTTTTATGTATTTAGTCTTTCTTAAACAATTCACTGTTTAACATTTGGAAATAAAAACCTCTTCAAAAGGTGTAACTGAAAAATTATTCAGTGTATGCTGAAATTAAGCTTGGTTTTAGCTGAGCAAGGTTTTCAACAGAAGTGATGTGATGGGCCCAAGACCATTTCTTCAAAATTTATTCATGTGAAAGGTGCACCATATCAAAATTCAAAGACAACAACATCCCAGGCTAAAGGAGGCAGCAGTGTCATGGCAATCCTGAAAAATACTGGTTAAATTAATCTCACAGCTTAAAAGCCTGAGTGTCTGTGAATTTACCAGGCAAGGATTTGAAGTAAATATGATCAATGAAATTTGCTGATTTCGGATGATATTATTTAAATATCGCTATAGAAAATATTACTAAAATGAAACAAACCTTTCCATACCTCAATAAATGAAAACTGATTTTATATATATCCATTTCCATCAATTCTCTTTAAGATCCAAACAGCTGCTCAGTTAGTTGATACTGCCTCAAAGTGTCAGTCTTATTTATCTGAGAAAATAGAGAAGGTTGAAAATGGCCACCTGACAATAGCTCTTATATTTAGTTATTATCATAGATATTTAACCATGGAGTGATGAGAAAAGCTTTTAGCAAGATGGCATGATTTCATGCTAGAAAAGTGTTGACTATCTGTTAAAATTTTAGAACAAGCAAGTGCACAATGATTGTATACTTACAAAGTATCAGCAGGAATTTTTCCAAAGGGGAAAAAACGAAGTGTAGAACAATTTTTAAACAGATTACTACTAAAATGAAATGTAAACCAGACAGATGTTAGTAAAATTTTTACTGTCTGTTTAATAATATCATTAAATAATGATAACAATAATAATAAGACTAAGAATAGTATTTAATAATGAGTGAACCTTTACAAAACACCAGAATTCTGCAATTTATGGCAAAGCATTATTGGTTTATTGGGTGCCTTTGTTATTTTTAATGTGTTGCATTCTTTCTGACACTGCCATTCAAACCAATCTTGGCACATAAAGGAAGTCCTTTGGTCTGTCTTTGACAATGCTTATTATGAATACACAATAATTATTATGAATAATTAGTATATATCAATATTAGTAATTGTTACTACTAATACTAATAATGTAATTTAAACCAGAAATGGATGGCTTGCTGCCAGACTGGATTCAAACAGTTATAACAGTAAAAAGTTATGACAGGACAGATCCTTTAGCTTAAAAAACTAATAGTTTCAGACAAGCTGTCAAGTTGTTAACACTAACGTGCCCTAAATCTAAAAAGTTATATACCCAGAGACCAAGATTCACATTTCATTGTACCTGACTAAGAGGTTTTCAATTTTGTAATGATTTTGAGCACTAGAAATATGCCTGTAAGGTTCAAACACTTTAGCAAAAACTTGCCTGGCAGATTCTCTGCAGTCTTGTTTGATTACATGATCAGAGTGAATTGACTGGAGATGTTAGCAGCAGTTTCAGGTCCTGGTTTTAGAAACTTTGAAAACATGCTGTGAAAGACCATGAAAACTTATGAGCAAGTCTAAAATGGCACTGACAACAACTTTATCCTGGATGTTGTGTTGGGTCATAAAGACCATTCCGCCTGACTCCTCTCTGAGCTAAGGAATTACATTTTCACAGACAAAAACCCCACCTTAACACTCAACAAACCAAAGCAGCTTCAGTTTTCTTCAAGAATGAGAAAATAGGAAGAGTTTATCAACAAGCAGTGTGATGTTTAAAGCTTAAGGAATTAAACAGATATAAGCTGTTCTAGTTCTTCACTTTTCACTTAGAACTGGAAGGAAAAGATTTCAGGTACAGAACTTTGTCTTTTAAAATCTGTTCTATTTTTTCTGCTTTTTCTGATGCCTGCTGAATGTCATGGTTTCAATCCAGCTACCAGCTGAGCACTTGAATCCACTTGCTCGCTCCCTGCTCCTTGGTTGAACGGGGAGGAGAATCAGACAAAAAGGTAAACCTGTGGTTTGAGATAAAAATAGTTTAATAATTGAAATAAAGTTAAATATTACAATATTACTAATAAAAAGAACAGCATTAATAATAATAATGCTAAATGTAAGAAATAAAGAGAGAAAGATAGAAATAAAACAAAGAAACACCCAAGTGACTCTTCAGCTGCTGACTGATGCCAGGCTCTTCCCAGCTAACTCTCCCCAGTTTCTATACTGGGCATGATGCACTGTGGTATGGAATACCCCTTTGGCTAGTTTGGGTCAGGTGTCCTGTCTCTGCTTCCTCCTGGCTTCCTGTGCCTCTCCTCACTGGTGAAGCATGTGAATGAAAAGTTCTTGATTGGGGTAAACATTACTTAGTAACAACTAAAACCATCAGTGTGTTATCAGCATTGTTCTCAGACTAAAACCAAACTGCAGTACTGCACTACCTAATAGGAAGAAAATTTACCCTATTCCAGCTGAAACCTGGACACTGTGACCTGAAAAATTAGCTCCAAAGTCCTACAGGAAATGCTGCTTTTGTACCACACTCAGGCTACGGAGAAATAATGGAAAGGAAACCTGATAATAAATTTTATTATGCACAAAGCATTTAAACAATCCCATAATTATTTGCTCATCATGGCCAACAGTTTCTGAGAAATGAAATGTTCTGTGAACAGATTAATTTGGAACCTTTTGTCATGAGCTGGGAGATTTTTTGCCAAATTACTGCAAAGTATGAACTTAAAAATCATCAAACAAAACCCTAACTCTACAATAGCTGTCACTGGCACTTCAGGTGTGATACAAGAACTTGGAGTGCGCTTATGGCTGACTGACACAATTAAGTATGCAGAAAACATTGCCAAAGACATACCAAAGGAGTCTCTATACATACCAAGACTGGTTTGAATGGCAGTGACTGTAAGAATGCAGCACATTAAAAGTAACAAAGATGCATAATAAATTAGTAATACTTTGATATAAATTGCAAAATTCCATTGTTTTCTAAAGAATCATTTGGCATACAAGCCACCAGCCACTGAAAAGGATTCACTACACTGAGAGCTATAAATAGTTTCAACAGCAACACATTTAACATTGTTTTGTCTAAGCCTTCCTGAAGTGAAAGATATTTCATTTGTAGTGATAGAAAAAAATATAATTGTGATTTAATGACACTTCCCCAAACAGATGATATATATATATGTTGGAGGAGACGAGGGGGGGGGGGGAAATCACAAGTCATGGAGGAAAACATGATATTTTGGTGTACTTCTTTGTGGTGACCCCATGAATGAGGTGTTCCCTGGTATTAGATATATAGAGTGAAATAGTCAGGTGGAAAGGGCAAAAGCTATAAAAATACATGAAGTAAGAATGAAGCCAAGATCATTTAACTCCACTCACTATAAATTAATCTTTCCGCAAGTTACTGGAAGCATAATAATCAGTATTTTGTTATTATTCATTTTCTGATGTTACAGTCTTTGAATCTTGTTCTCCATAGCAGTAAAGGAGATACTGTATTTTCATGTTAAAGGAGTAAAAATGGCTGCTCTGAGTTATATGAATCCATGGAAAAGAAGAAAAATTGTTCAAATAATAAAACGTGGCAATCAGAGCGCTTAGCAGCATTTCAATTTTACCCTGCAGCCTTTGTTATGTACTGTATCATAGAATTGTTTAGGTTGGAAAAGAGATTTAAGATCATTGAGTCCAGTTATTAACCCAGAACTGCGAAGTCCACCACTAAGCCATGTTCTAAGTGCTACATCTGCACATCTTTAAATACCTCCAGGGGTGGTGATTCCATCACTTCCCTGAGCAGCTTGTTCCAGTCCTTGACAACCCTTTCAGTGAAGAAATGTTCCCTAATATCCAGTCTAAACCTCCCCTGGTAAAGCTTGAGGCCATTTCCTCTCATCACTTGTTACTTTGGAGAAGAGACCAGCCCCACCTCTGTCCATCCTCCTTTCAGGTAGTTGTAGAGAGCGATAAGGGTCCCTCCTCAAACTTATCTTCTCCAGACTAAAGACCCCCAGGTCCCTTAGCTGCTCCTCATAAGATTTTGCCCTTCTCTGGACATGATCCAGCATCTCAGTGTCTGTCATGTAGTGAGGGAGTAGGAGAAGTATAGGGACAGAAAGAACATGTGCTCAGGGTAGTAACTGTGTACTCTGCTTCACAGCCTGTGACATCTCCACCTACCTAGGTGGGGCAGGAAATGAGACAGCCAACTTGCCATTCTAAACCAATGACATACCACTTGCTATCAAAGTTGCAGATAACCCATTTAATGAAATATCTCTCTTTACCTCAATAAAAAAGTGCAGTAAATTTCACCAAAGGTTTATGTTTAGTTTTAATATCACTTAAAATGAGTCATAAGGGAAGACACTTTTTCTATATGAGGCTTAAAATAAAAGGTTTATAGGAGGCTGCAAGTAAAAAACAAAGACATAGTGAGCTCCCTTCAAAGATTAGTAACATTTGCTTTCTCGAATCCTCACTATTTGGAAACACTCTTGTCCTCAAATTTGAACAAAGCACTTTCACTTCTGCAGCAGATAAATAATCTTTAAAGAATTTAAGTAAAGCTAACAAAATAAAATCCTGAGTTTATAACAGAAGCTTCCAGTACTCTATCAGAGATTAACAACAGTACATCATGAATCATGCTATCTAGTACAGGATGACGACCCATTGGAGAAAAAAGGAGTAAGCAGAATTGGACAATTATGTCTCTGAAGCTTTGTGGGAATATGCACCCAGGAAATCAGTCTTAACCCAAAAAGTCTGGTATAAATCTTGCAGCTGGAAACTTTCAGTAGCATCCATCTTCTTAAGTGCTTTAGACAGACAGAAGTAAATGGAAAAATGCTGGGTTTTGTCTAAGCTTGTAAGGAAACAGGGGCATATTAAGTGTGCTGTGTTTCAAACAAAGCACATGCTATCTGGTCAGAATCTGTTCCTGCATTCACAGAGGTCACCCACAAAGCTGCACAGGAGCCGAGTAGGAGTCTGGCAGTCAGTGTAAAAATACAGCTTTTCTTTTGCTCTCTTGCATGAGAATTCATGTGGCCACAAGAAATCTAACTTAGTAAGTATAAATAATTACTACTACCATAGCAGTACTTGCCATGACATAGTCAGCTCCCAAATCACCTTCCCTGCAGAGCAGCCCATTCCTGCTGCTCCCAGACAGAGAGGCAAAGTTGAGCTGTGGGTTAGAGGGAGGTTGGGTTACATTTAATGGGAGCACGTAAAGGTATTTAGGAGCTCTGGGGACCTGTCCCACTACAGCACTGCTGCCTCAGTGCTCCATTTGTTGACAAATAATCAGTGTGAGATCAAAGGGCTTAGAAACCCAGAGATGGATTTTCCCCATGGAAGAGGGAATAAGTTCACATATAAGGGCAGAACATCATAGGAGATGACATATAGATTGCTTAAATAAATAAATAAATAATGTTTTCATGTCATTGAGAAATGGGTATCTCAAAACACTGCCAGCTACAAACATGGCCATCCAGAGGGCAGACACATGAATTGCTTGTTCAAAGATCTAAGGAAACATCTACAAAACTTCTGCTGTATTTTGTAAAGGAGGGATTTTTTTTAATCAGTTTTATGCATATTTTGAAAGGAATAAAGAAGAGAAAGGGTAAGACATGTTAAAGGAAAATAGGTAAGGCATGGAAGCAAATTTCCCTTAAAAGACTGCTCTTCTTCTATGAGCATACACAAATGCTGTAACAAAAAGATTGATATTTGTATTTTTACTAACTGGAAAGCTCTAAATCACAGCTGGGCCAATGCCAGAGTGATGGCATACCATACAAGCTGAAGAGGAGGGCAGGCAACTGGCATTAAACTTTGGCCAAGGGAGTGCTTGGAACTACCAATGTATGCTGGAGAAAAGACAAGAGAAAAAAAGAAGAAAAAAAAATCTAGAAGGAGCCCTTCATTTCTGTAACTTCTGTGGTGGAACTATTCCCCCTGTGGGCTGGTTATTTTCCAGCTCAGTAAGGATGTACAAGCTCCTCAGGGCCATAAGACAGCCTTTAAAGGAACCATCAAAGGCTCATGTGAAAAAACAACTTTTCTGTTGATTATATTCACTAAACAGGAGTTTGAACTTGTGTGAAAATCAAAGCATATAGAAAATGACTGCTCTGATTATCTGCAGACCACTGTAAGAACCCAAATAGCGACCTAATTCATTTTGGTAATTTCTATGCATCTCTTCAGCTCTGAATGGCACAAAGCACAGACAAAGCCAAAGGAAAGCCTTTTCTCCATGTCAACATCAAGGGTCATCCAAACTGCTAAAACATCCATTTTTGGCACCATTTCACTGAATCCTTCTATCTTCTCCCCAGCTTTCTGTATGCAGAAATAAGAGCACAAAGTCAATGCAAATAATAATAATATAAAAAAAAAAAAAAAAAAGTAATAGCATTTCTTTCCACATCCATAGGTCAAAAAACTAGAGAAGAGAAATATGAATTATAATCTGATTTAAAATAAATTTAAGAGCCATACTCAGGGTCATATTCATACTTAAGAGCCATTCATGTGTGTATATAAAGCAGTGAGGCTGCTGGTCCTCCCTATTCTGCTACTTAAAAACTGTTACTTGGAGGAAAAAAAGTGCATTTGTCTTCTCATCACTCTGACGATTAAGTGCAAGGAAGCCCAACACCTAATGTATCTGCAATGACTGTTCCACAAATCAACTGTATTGTTTCAGTAATACAAAAAACCAAGAATTTTTTAAAGAAAACCAAAAGCAGACCTCCCATTCCAATAATATATTTATTGCATTACATTTCTGGTCAGGCTAATTTTTTACTTCCATTAGTGAGAAACACATTCAAGATTAAGAAAAAATCCTCAATAACCAGGCATAAAACTATAACAGGAAGTTTACATTGGATATGAGGAAGAAGTTCTTTATTGAGAGGGTGTTACGCACTGGAATGGGTTGCCCAGGGAAGTTGTGAATGCTCCGTCCCTGGCAGTGTTCAAAGCCAGGTTGCACAGAGCCTTAGGAGACTTGGTTTAGTGCGAGGTGTCCCTGCCCATGGCAGGGGGGTTGGAACTGAATGATCTTAAAGTCCTTTCCAACCCTATTTCATGATTCTATGATTCTGTTACTAGGGCATAGTATTAAATTGTTTCATGATCATTGAATTTACAAACCGTAACTGGTGAGTACATGCCCTTTCCTTTAATAGAAGGTGACCACTTTTCTGAGTAAAGTGTCTTCTTTTTGATTTTAAATATATTTGAACTTCAAGGGGTATTAAATGGAAGTAATTAAAACTGGAATTGCTTTTAAGTCATCATACCATATCCCATTTTACCTCTTCTCCATGCATTGAAATGAAGCCCATGATTTTAAGACTGAATTTGCCTACACTTGAAATCGCTGTGTTTATTAGCAAAAAAAAGAAAAATAAAAATTTCTGTATGAATTTATAGCTGGAAAAAAATCCCGTCTTTCCACAGGAGTTATGGGCACCATTGTTTTCCAGACAATCAAATTGTATAACTTTTCTTGCAAACTTGCATATTTAGCCACACCTTAGAAAATGCAGAACGCAAAAGGAAAATACAGGAGTGATCTGAATCAGCTCATCACACTGCAGAAACTCTAATGATGTTCATATAATAAGACCTTAACCTGGAACCTTCAAGACACTTAATTCACAGAGGTAGATAAAAGGAAACCTGCTTGACTGCAAGGAAATGCAGATGAGAAAAATGAAATCATTTTCTGATAGAAGAGGGTACTGTAATCAAGGACTTTAGTGAAAGCGTTAAAAGTAATGTTTAGGAGTATAATTTCAATAGTGACTAGCAGGAACACAGGGAAGAAATTACGTACCCTTTTTTTTCCTAAAATGAATCTGTTTACTTAGTTGGATCTCTTGTCCCTTTATCATGTAAAAAGAAAAAATAATTGTTTATCAAGTTGTGAGAAGAAGGCAGGGATTATAGCAGAAGGTTTTTTATACCAGCTCTTGAAAGAAGACAGGTTTATTCTCTACATAACAATACTAATTAAGCTTGCAAAAAATTACTCATATCATCTTTGTTCTGAGCCTCTTGTAAGGAATTTTTTTTTTTTGCTATATTTATAAATAATGGGGAAATGGTATTGCCTGTGGTTTTTTTTTTTTTTTTTTAAAAATCCTTTACTGGTTAAGCTGTAAATGGATAATCAGATTGAAGTATTTTTTCCTTCCAGCTCAATATCCTGAAGTTTTACTTACCCAAAGTATTTGGTGGTATAAAAGGAATAAAAGCTTAACTTCAGCGTTCCCAGAAAATGGGAGATTTCATGTGTGACCAAATAATGTGTTTTTTTCAGAGGTTAAATATTTTTACACCATTCTCACCAACCTTTGTGCAACCAAAGGACAGGTGATCCCACATGAAATAATCATACTTTCCAAATCATCCCCATTGGCTGCTTCCAGTGGAGCTGTTAATATTTCAAGATATTTAAATATTTCGTTGGCTTTCATCAATTCCAGTTTAATTTTGCAGAGTACAAAAATCAAACACTTCAAAGCAAACAATTCCTGCCACTGATTCAAAGACCAAACTGCAACTTCTATAGCTATGGAAACACTTCTTTCAGTTGTTACAGTCAACTAAAAAAACCCTAAAATATTGGTGCCACTATGACAGTCTTATATTTAAAAGTTTAAAGTGTTTAAATATAATGGCATTATGCAATTCAATGAACTCATCAGATATTCCTAATGTTAGCCACAGAACAGAGGGATGAAACCACTTGCCCTTACTGAAGTATTTTACGGTCACACTTCCTAGTAGGGGAGATAACTTTCCATAAATACTTTCATAACTGCAAGGTACATTTGTAAGAGCCAAAGTTGCCACAATTTCCTCCTCAAATGTTTCCCTACCTCTTTACTCATTCTGAATTTCCAGGGTCTTTTGCCTTAACTTAACAGCTGAATAATGCTATGTTTAATCTTCTCACTTACACCTGCCTGATGTACTTGCTTTGTTTTATTAAGACAATAGGAACGCCCTTTTATTTAGGATCTTATTTTTTTTTATTTTTTCTATTTTTTTTTCTCCAAGAATTTAAGAGTAATGACATCAGCCCTTCCTAGTCTTTTGAGTGAAACCATTTGCATAATTAACACCGTTCACCAGATACCGTTTACTATCTTCAGGTGGAAAATGCCTATTTTAAATGTTTTACTCTCCATATATTTCCCTCCAAATATTTTATGACCTTAAAACAACAACAAAAAAAAAAAAAACAAAAAAAAAAAACCAAACAAGCAAAAGCATCACAAAAACACAGATGAAAAAGGAAGAATTTTTTACCGGGCTTGGAGGATATTTATTTAGAAGCTAGTTTCTACATTCAGGAATGGAGGAATACCATGGATTGTGGCATATATATCTATATTAGAATCATAGAATAGGGTTGGAAAGGAACATAAGATCATCCAGCTCCAACCCCCCTGCCATGGGCAGGGACACCTCACACTAACCCACGTCACCCAAGACTCTGTCCAACCTGGCCTTGAATGTCGCCAAGGATGGAGAATTCACAGCTTCCCTGGGCAACCCATTTCAGTGCCTCACCACCCTAACAGTAAAGAATTTCTTCCTTATATTCAATCTAAATTTCCCCTGTTTAAGTTTAAACCCATTACCCCTTATCCTATCGCTACAGTCCTTATCTTCATACAGGAGGTGCTCCAGTCCCTTTATTATCTTCATGGCCCTCCTCTGGACTTGTTCCAACAGTTCCATGTCCTTTTTATGTTGGGGACACCAGGACTGTACACAATCCTCATGTCTCTTTTCCATTATCATTTATTGAGATTGAAGGCAACTCATGATAGACTTTTCCCTTGTATAATAGATTTCTGTACATTATTTTTAGCAAAATCATCTTTGGCCTTGCTAGACAATAAAATGTTTGGCCCACAATGCGTTAAAGTCCCTTAAATGTAATTTTAAACTGAATCAGCAACATAATTTGAATCTTCCAGGAGAACAGCTAATCCACAACTAATTTGTATAACTTCTTCAATTCTCCCTCATCTTAAATGTCTCCCACTAATAAAAATTGACAATGTGGATACTTGACCTCATCAGTTTTCCTTTCTGCATGCCAGTCCTCTAATTACTCTTCCCCCAGCATTCAATCTGAACACAAATAAAAAATGTAAACTTGCTACAAGTCATTCTAGTGAAGATTCCTCATTTAGCCAGAGTTCTGAACAGGGGCTCAGGACAATAAGTTTTGTTAGTAGCAGGCTTGGGAATGGTCATGATGGTTTTCTGTGCCAAGCATGTGATAAGTCTATGTCATTTACAACTTGAGGTTGTTTCGTTGCATCAGGAGCAATGCTCCCTGCTACTCTTCCATTATATGGTATGCATACAAAACTGTTGTGGTTTAGGCCACAAATCAGCCACACAGTTTGCTACATGGAGAATTGAAAGAATGCAACTCCAACAGGTTGAGATAAGAACAGTTTAGTAACTAAGGTGTAACACAAACCACTACTGCTACAACCAATAATAATAATAACAAGAGAAATACAAAGGAAGAGAATACAACAGCTCACCACATATACCCAGCTCAATCAAGCAGTGCACCCACCACACCCTTCCTGGTCTCTGCCCTCCGTTTCTGCATCCTGGGCATGACGTGCTGTGGTATGGAATACCTCTTTGGTCAGTTT
>JANRGW010035170.1:345-16869 GCA_024733675.1 Psilopsiagon aymara
GGGGGGGGGGGGGAGCGGGAGCCTGCCGGCATCCAGCTCACGCCTGCCATTTCCCGGAGCCGGGAATGGTGGGGAGGAAGGAGGCTCGCAGCCCCCCGAGCGTGGGAACCGCTCCAGGCACCTCCCGTCTCCTCCTCCTTCCTCCTCATCCCCGGGCAGGCGGAGAGGGAAGGTTCCCCAGGGACAGCCTTGGCTAAGAAAAGCCGGCTTAAAAGCCAGGCGCTGTGGGGAAGGCAGTGGAAGGGGAAGAGGAAGCCGTGTATTTGCTGGGAGGAAAGGGAGAAGTGGTAGCGTAGCCCGAGGCGGATGATGGAGTGAGGTCCCCAAACACCCCCCCCCGCTGCAGCTCTGCACTTCCAGATTGAGCGGGGCGAGCATTAGCAACGACCTTAAGGAGGAGCCGTGGCCCGTTTCCATCAGCCGCCTTCAGAGAGGCTGTGGCTGCCCCATCCCTGGCAGCGTTCAACCCCAGATTGAACGGGGCTTGGTCTGATGGAAGGTGTCCTAATGTGCAACTCAACGAGCTCCCTCCCAACCCATCCCAGCGCATGGCTCCATCCTGCCCCGCGCGTGCAGGCAGCGCGGGGGCCGCCGGCCCGGCCGACCTCAGGGCCTGGCTGCAGCCCAAGAGCTGCTCGCCTTGGCAGGGAGAGCGTGAGAAAGCGGGGGGCGACACCCCAAGTGTCATCACAGCTGCAAAAACTGCTGAGCAGAAAGGGCCTCATTACAGAAATATGCGCCCGGAGGCTTTTCCGTGCTGGAAACAGAGCCGCGTTCTTCCCCAGCGCCGCAATGCAAGTCATTCTCTGCTATGCAGTGTGGGATTCTTAACTAGGCTTTGGGAAGGAGGTGGGGGGGGGAGGCTCCATAAAGCAGGGTTGTCATCGCCAAGTGTGGCATCTCTGGGAGATGAAGGAGGAACATAACACACCCTATTAAAATTAACAAAGCCCTTTTCTCTTCCTGCTTTTATTTCATTCCCTTTTCTCTCCCTCCTCCTCTCGGCTGTTGCTATTTACAAAGTGACTTCAGAAACTGATAAAGCACTTTAAACGCAGCCAAGCGCCGTCCTGGCTTCACATGGCAACGCTCAAAGGAATGCACCACCACCGCCGCACAGGCGTGACATTAAAGTGGAATCTGCTCAGAGGCATGTGCCACCGTGTCCCCAAGGCCCGCTTCTCTCTGCCCTTGACACGTGTCTCACGGCTGGGCAGTGCCACCGGGTCCATCGGGACACACTTAGTTAACCTCGGTGTCAACAGAGGACAGTGCAAGTGGCAATCGCATCCATTGTGAAAGTGGATGCAAGGGTCTGGCCCTCCTGCAACACCAGCTCCAGGCAGAGAGGAGGGACACCAGAGCTGCCAAACCATGGGGCTGAGCCGGTCGCTCCAGTAGCTGATGATGGGGAGGGTGTTGCTAATGGCACATCAGCACGCGTGGGTGAGGAGGCTGATGTGACCTCAGCTTTGCACCCGACAGGTTGTGATAGAGATAGAAGGGGACATGCTCTTTGCCCCATCTTGCTGTGGCTCCAAGCGTGTGATAATGCACATCTTTCCCCCTGGAGGTCCTGTGTGTTCCTCTCACCCTCCTGGAGCAGTGAGGAATGGTGACACCAGCTCGCTGCCACGCCAGCAGCATTGGACCCAACACAGCAACTCACTCCTTGCTTCTTCCTGAGCAGTTCCCTGCCAGAATTGCCCACAGATTTCATTAACTTCACTAATGATAGAGGAGCACCCCCCTGCACTGGAGCCAGGCTGAGAGAGCGGGGCTGGGTCAGCCTGAAGAAGAGAAGGCTCCTCAAGGGGAGACCCTAGAGCAGCTCCAGTGCCTAAAGGGGCTACAGGAAACCTGGAGAGGGGCTTTGGACAGGGGATGGAGGGACAGGACAAGGGGAATGGCTTTAAACCCAAACCATTCTCTGACCCCATTACTTTGCAGCAGACACCTTGTCAGAGCTACCTGCACATGTCCCTGTCCCCAAGCTGGAGGATGCTATCCCCAGTAGTGTGTTTGAGAGCAGCTTATTCTAACACCTCTGGCTCTGTCCCAGAGAGAGCTCACATCCCCCTTCCTGCTCCTTCTCCCGCAGGAGGGAGGGCACAATCCCTCAGGTTGCTCTCAAAGGGATTGTTCACCCACACCCCAAAAGTTCATTTACACGAGGAGGTGTTTGGGCCTCCAGGAAATCTCTGCTTCACACTTGTGCACTTGAATAGCCTTAACTTGAAGCAAACAAAGGTTATGGTCCAGGTGTAAATATAAAGCCCATATCTTTATTCTTTATCTAATCAAGCTCACATTTTTATCTTTACTGCCACTGGTGTTTAAATGTTTGTACTACTTTTTTAACTAGCTAATGTAAGAGGGACCATAAACCCGAGGCAAGCTTCCACTGCAGCGGTTTCAGTTCTGCCGATGCTCTTTCACTTCATACCAAGCTGATTCCTTAGTTAATAAATGCGCCCCATGACAGCCATGGCCATCACCAAGTTGTTGCTGAAGTTGAGGTGCCTCAGATATAGTTATTTACCCATCTCAACCCCATTTTGCCCCTTTGTCTTCTTTGTCACATTAAATACAGTGAAACAAGCCTGCCAGCAGTGGCATTAGTGGAGCTTTCTATAGGCTATCACTTGCTTCCATGGGCAACCTGGGCTAGCACCTCACCACCCTCATAGGGAAGCACTTCATCCTGGTATCTAATGATATTGTGGGGGCTCAGTCTCTCTGTTCCTCTCTGGTTTGACTCCTCTGTTGGACTGTCCATCGCTGAGACCATCAGCAGCATCTTCTCCATCAGAAAGGCACTAGGAAATGGACAATATCTGCCCATTCCCTACACACAACCAAACAGGCATCATCCGTGAAGAGCCTTTGGTCAAGCTCTGTTCCAGAAGGACAATAGCAGGATAAGCTGCTCTATTGCATGATTTCTCCTCACAAACAACCAGTTCCTCCTTGAAACCATACAGATGGACTCCCCCCATTGCTGTGCTCCTTAACCATGCACCAAGCCTGCAGGAAAGAGTTCACGTTCCATAAAATCCCTGTGGCAAGGCAGGGTCATGGGGGTGGTGTTTGTCTGTGTCAGGGTCAAAGCAAAAGGGACAAATTCCAGCCATAAAAGAAGGAAAACAGCGAAGGGAGAGCATCGGTGTGCAAAAGAGAAGTCAAGGTACATGGTGTGAGTCACCTGCCTGGAGTTTTCCAAAGGAAATGAATGGCTCAGTGCTGTATTTCAGTGCAGAAAGCAATGGGTGTGGGGGGAAGCCTGTTTACCAATGGGCAGTCCTACCCCATCCCATTAAAGGGGAGGTTCTGACCACTGATTGCCACATCCTTGTTGCCCTTATCAGTATCTGTAGTGTGATACCATCTCTGCTTGCAGCCCAGGTAGCCTGCCAGCCAGACAGGGAGGGGCAGAAAGGCAATGGGAATGATAAGCCTCATGCAAAGGAGAAGTGCTCACCCACCAGTTCTCTTCTGCACAGGGACTACGTGGAAAAGGGGATCTTTTGCCTCAAAAAGCCTGGAAATTATGTGTATCCAGAGCTGCACATCCTGGTCTCTGTGCTTTGCATCCATCAGCGTGGCCGAGCTGGAGCAGGTTACGGAAAAGCAGGAGGAGGAGATGGATGGAAGGGGAATTCGGTTGCTCCTTATGCAGCTTGAAGAGTTATTGTTTGCACCAGAAGCGGTCGGGACAGAGCGTGAACTCCATGAGAGCAGCACACATCCCCATGAAAGCACATCTGCATGGGCTTTTGCTTGGCACTGTGCTAACTGAGGCCACAGAGCTTGTGGTTTGGAGCCCGTGTGTGTCTGCCTGGCTCAGAGCTCCATAGCAGAGGCCCTATGAGATATATGCTGCTGGCCAATGCAACAGAGAAAGAGGGAAAGACCTTATAGCTGCTTCCAGGAACCACAGCTGGAAAAAAACCCTCCAGTGCTATAGCTTGAAGAAACACAAAGCATTTTGCTCCTTCAGCTTATATCCTGCTTCACCAGCTGATGGGAGCAGAGCTGGAGATAAAGGGAATAAAGTAAAGGGCAAACCCAACCTCAAATTCCCCTTCCCCTCTGACTTTGTTGCACTGATTGAAGTTGCACTGAGCCTGGTTGGTGTGATTGATCCCTCTCCAATATGACTAAAGCTGACCTATATTATGGAATCGATACCTTGGAAAGGCTCAATACTAGGGCTGGCAAAGGCAGCCAGAGCTTTTAGAGCTACTGTTGAGGACAATCCTGCACCCCAATTTCATTGAGGTGCATAGGGGTCTTCAGGATGAGCACAGAATTGCATTGCCCAAAGTGAGCCACACTTGGCAGGCTGTAATCTGGAGGGTGAACTAACCAGAGAGGCTCTCACCTCACTCTGCATTCAGTGTCCTGTAAGCCAGACACACTGTTTACCCCTGGCTTGGACTTCTTGTCCTCACCTTAGTGCCCAGGTGGCAAGGTTACCCTGGTTTGTACATTGATTGGGAAGATGGAGCCCTCAACTCAACTTTTGCCCTAACTACTGATGCTCCAAGCAAAATGTGCTCTGCCTGGATACCTTTCATTGTGCAGGCCTGGCCTTTTGTTGGGAATGAGAAGAATGGAACCATGGAATGGTTTGGATTGAAGGGATCTAAAAGCTCATCCAGTTCTAACCGCTGTGGTTCCAACCTGTGCCTCAGCACCCTCACAGGGAAGAACTTCTGCCTAAAATCTCATCTCAATCTCCCCTCTGGCAGCTTAAAGCCATTAAGTTAATGCTGTGTTCCTTGTCTGCCTGCCCAGCCACCATCCCAGCTCATCCCATCCCATCCCAGTGCAAACTGGGGTGAATCGGGTGGCTTAAGCTCTTCATCCCCCTTCCCAAATCTGTGCTGCACTCTCAGTGTGGGATGGAGGCAGGGGCACTTCTCCATTGTGCCCAGCTCATCCTGAAAGCATGCTGTGTATTTATGTGCCTGCACACATCCCCTCCCCTTCCTTCCTTGCTATTTTTTCTCTTGCTCTGTAGTTCTTTCTCTGTCAGCCTCCCCTCCTGCCTTGTGAGAACAAACACAGCACAGTCACTAATTCCTCTCTGGCATGCTGTGGCCAAAACACAGGGAGCTGGTAGGCTGGATAAGACTAATGGTCTGCTCGCTGCAGTCTCCTATCTCTGACAGCAAGCAGCTCAAGTCACTGCTGAGGATGGAGAGCCCTAAAATGCCCTTTTAGAGCAGCAGCCTCCTCCTGGATAACCTACTGCCCTGGAGCAAAAACCTTCTTACCCACAGACAGTGCTGGATTAGTTCATGCCCCAAGCACGATGCTTCATCCTGCTTACTGTAACTGGATGTTTCCTTGTGGTTCAAGTAAATGCCTCATGGTTGTGATTGCATATGGGCACCTAATCCTTGCTCTGCCTAATCCCAGCTGCTCACTGCCTGCCTTGTGCTGAACAAGCCTGCATGGAGCACCTTATGTGGAAACAGAGAATCACATAGGCATAAGTGAAATGCATCCAGTATGGGCCCTTCAGAGTATTCCTGGACGTTGGACAATGGTTCCCAAGGTCTATTCATTTTGGACACCTGACTGGAGTCACTGCACATACCTGTGCAGCTAAAACCCTGCAGTGTTAGGGTTAGATGAAGTGTTAGATGCAAGGGGGCACGGGATGCAGGATGAGGATGCTAACTGTTCAGTCTGCTTTCCTGTAATGCAGTGATGATGGCTACCGTGTTCTATCAGCTGCGGGATTCTAAACACCTCATGGAACCCATGGCATGCTTGGCTGCATATACTGCAGTCTGGAGAGCAAGAAATGCAGGCCAAATGCACAAGCATCACACTGATAACATGAGGTGTAATAGGTCTAGGCAGGTCAAGCTGATGCTCACAGGAGCTGGATGCAAATAGGGGCAGCTGTCTTCAAAGGGAGGGGAGATTCCAATCTCTGTGTCCCTCGAGGTACTCAAAGAATGGGGAACTGAAACTCATCAGCCCCAGCCTGGGTGAGCACAGGGATCAGCTCACGCATGTTTAGCTGGAGACTGCAGCCCCAAGCAATGCATCAGTCCCTCTTTCAGCTTCACCCTGAAGCAGGAGTCCCTTTAGTTGCTGTTTCATTTCCCCTCCCCACGTACAGGACACTGCCATCCCTCCACTGGTGATGAAACACAAATGACAAACAGTTGCACAAAGGGCTTTGGGACAGAATGACACAAGATGCTCTATGGTGATGCCACCAAGTGTTGTCGCGGGAAGAAGTTGAGCCTGAAGCACACAGAGAACCTTGGCAAGCAGAGCTCTATGTTTTCCTTCAATGCTCTATCCCATGGGAAAAGAGAAGCCTTGGGGATTCTTATTTGTCTTCTTCTTCTATCCCTTCTTCTATTCCCTGAAGTGAAGCCATTGGAGTGTATGCACGCATCAGTATCTGAGAAACACAATTCATTTTCCATCACCATGAGTTTGCTTTTTAAACACAGATAGAACACAGCGATTTTCTTTGACAAAGACAAGCAAAGCATCGCTCTCTTCACTTATATCTGTTATTGATGAATGTCAAAGCCTTCCCTGCAAGTCTCTCCAGTGGATTTCCCACTGCTCTTAAGCATGGACGAGCCACCCCGGCTTCCCATGGCCACAGGGCTCAATGGAGGGGGAGAGGAAGAGGCAGCCACCGTGTGTTGAAGACTTCATTGTTGCAGGCTGCTGCTGTCCCAGCCACATCTGAGCAGGAGTGCCAAATTTGTCATTCCTGATATAAACTCAGGTGCTAAAAATAAACAAGGCAGCTCATAGGAATGAACTCACACCATGGCTGCTGCTGGGAGGCAAAACGCTCTCTTCACATGGCACCATCCCCTTTGCTTCACTGCTAAACCAAACCAGTGCTCAGCATTCCAAGCTTTATTCCCTGCTCTGTCTCTAACTTGTGATGTGAGCCCAGCATAAATCACCTCAACCCACTCTGTGCAGCCACCTTGTAAGTACGTACAATAACCTCTGCTTCCCTTGGGTGCTGTGAGGTTTAATTGCTTGCAGGCTGCTCTGAGGTCCTCCAAAGAGCTGCAGAAGCACAAAGTGATACGAATGCAGCCCTTCCGAGCACTCACTTCCCATGGTTATCCATCCTGCCTGCCTGGCCTGGTTCCCAGCGTTTTGCTCAGATGATTTTGCTTCGTTTAATCCATTTTAATTACCTTTCGCTGATTGCTTTTTGCCCTTTGTTTAAAACATTGCAAATGCCTAATTGCATCTCTGGCTTCTGCCATCAGTTGCTGTCGGGGCTGGTTCTTATCAGCTCTCTGGGTTTGTTTTCAGATGGTGGTGAGGGGCAGAAACCCAACTCCGGGTCATGTTTGTTTGTTTGCTTTGCTGGTGCAGGAACTAAGCAGGTTTTCACAGTTTCGCCAGGAAAGGGGCCACCCATTTTGTGGTCTGCCCTTTGCCAACAGACAATTTCAGGGCTGAGAGCAAACAGGCCATTTTGTGTCTGCCTCCTGTTGTAAATTAGTGGTTCCTGTGCTTTTCTGGGGGCAGCCGCACCAGTTACCCGGGCTGAGACCTTGTCTGAACCTTGCAGGGATGAAGCCCAGGGTGGTTTCTGGGATGCTCAGGAGGAAGAAGCCCAACCTCCACTCAGCATCGTCACTCAAAAGCAACTTAAAAGCTGCATGTGCTGATCCCTCCACATGCAGAGGAAGGATGCATTGATCCTCTCGTCCCCAGGAAGAGATGTGCCTTGACCTCTACAGACTCTCACTTACAGACCTTGTCTCAGTGAAGGCATTGCTGGTTCACCTTTGGCATCACTATTGGCAACCCTCATCGTGCTCTTCAGGGCCATCAGGTTACTTCAGCCAAACCTCTTACAACATTCCTTAGGGATGCAGTGCTGGGGTCTGTGAGCACACGCACAGCATCATACATGTGGCAGCACCCACATGTGCCTCATTGCGGTGATGCACACACATGAGGAGTGGTGCAAGGCATGCATGAGTCTGGCATAGAATCATCATAGAATGGTTTGGGTTGGAGGGGGCTGTTAGACTCCTCCAGTTCCAACCCCTGCCCCTGCCAGGGACCCCTTCCACTGGAGCAGTTGCTCCAAGCCCCTGTGTCTAACCTGGCCTTGAACACTGCAGGGATGGGGCAGCCACAGCTTCTCTGGGCACCCTGTGCCAGCGCCTCGGCACCTTCATTGTAAAGAACCTTTTCCTCACATCCAGCCTGAATCTCCCCTCTTTTAGTTCAAACCCATCACCCCTCATCCTATCACAACAGGATCTGCTAAAAAGTCTCTCCCCATCTTTCTTATAGGCCCCTTTTAAGGACTGAATGACCACAATAAGGTCTCATCAGAGCCTTCTCTTCTCCAGGCCGAACAAGTCCAGCTCTGTCAGGCTGCTTCCAGAGCAGAGGTGATGCACACAGAGCAGGCAGCCCATTAGGGACTCACACAGCCCATTAGGGGCACACACAGCCATTAGGGGCACACACAGCCATTAGGGGCACACGCAGCCCATTAGGGACTCACACAGCCATTAGGGGCACACGCAGCCCATTAGGGGCACACACAGCCCATTAGGGGCACACACAGCCATTAGGGGCACACACAGCCCATTAGGGGCACACGCAGCCCATTAGGGACACACGCAGCCCGTGCAGGACACACGCACCCAGAGCATGGTGCACAGCAGCCCCTTGCCAGGCGTGTGCCTGTGTGTTGCCTGCGGGATGGTCACGGGCGCAGAGCCCAGAGTGTGACTCCATCCATGCCAGTGCTGCTGGGCTCACCCTGCACCCCTCTTGTCCCCCCCGTAGGGCTCCCCCAGCCCTGCTGTGGCCATAGAGCCATGCAGCTTCCTCTGCTCTGCTGCTGTCGTTTGGGTGACAGCTCCTGCCCCATGGCATTAGCACTTCTTGCTTAATGCTAACAATAGCAGCCACGTGCATATGTTCCTATTGCTGCATGTCTCCAGCGTGCCTGGCAATGCAGAGGGATTCTAAAGGCCAATGAGCAAATCGAGACAACGTGGGTTGATCTCACTCACCACAGCAGGACCTGAGTGGGTTGGAACAGTGTATGGGCCATAAAGGCCACCACAGAACAAACTGGGGGCATTTCAGTGGGACCAAAAGCCATTTCAGAGGTTTCTGAGCTTCCTTATCCAGTTTATGAGCGTGGTGGCAATGAACTTTGTACTGAGCTCTGCACTGCGCTGTGCTGGTGGACCTCAACCTTCATCCTGGCCAGCCTGTGCTCCATGTGCCTCTGCTCCATGTGCAGACACCCCTATCGTGCCTTCCACGTGCCTCTTTCCTCATCTGCTCATCTACCCCCAGCTCTTCCCATGTGTCAGCTAATATACTTGAGTGTTTATCCTGCTACAGTTTTAGCTCCTTCCCCAGCATCTCCAAGGTGGAGTTGTCAACTGGTACATGCAACAGCTTGTTTCTTGCCACCGTGACTCGCAGCATCCATGTTTCCGTGTTTGGATGGATTCCATCTCTTTATTTCCCTAAAGAGAACTAAACCTCCGCAGCTCCTTCTCACTGTTCCCATCAAAGCAGGCATGGCCCTGGTGCCTCACTGTGCAACAACGTGGATGAGTCAGCCAGCTAACCTAAAGGAGCATGGACCCATCAGCCTAATTGTCACTTGTTTCCTAAAGCAGGATTTTCACTCAGCTCTTTGGTGACGAGCCTATGGTGAATACAACGTTTCTGCTCCTTCTTTAACGACCTGTTGACAGGCAAGATGGAGTAGGCAGAAATCTGGATCCTGGATCCCCTCCAATTCTTTATCCACGGGAGCCCAAGGCTTTCAGCATTGGGAAAGCAGCAACAGGAAACGAGTCAGGGGGAATTTTAGGAGCTGTTGAGATGGCGGCAGTGTTTTACATTCCCAGAACCCAGCAGGCAGGCAGCTGTCTGCTCCATTAATCCTTCCCGAGTTTCTCCTTTGCCCCACCAATGCATTCCTCTTATGCCCATAGAACACGCAAGGCATGATCCCATCCTGGTGTTATCCCCATGCACACCGCAACGAGGAAACACCAGCAGCTGTGTTCCATCTTGCTGAAAGGCAAAGCAAGACCTTGTGCTCCCGCTGTGCCTGCCTACCACAGGCTCGGATTAAGGCTGAGTGGTTTCAGGGATCCCTATTTCCAGCTGGATTTCTGCGCGAAGCCGAAGGGAAAAGCTTGCAGGGAGATGCCATTTCATTTTTCCTTGGGAAGGAACATGGAATCCTCCCCGACTGGGCTGGAGCGAGCTGTGCTGCGCTCTTCTCAGCTGGATATTGCTGCTCCATCTGTGTTTTCCTTCCTCCTTGGCCCAGCTGCTGAAGCTGCTTTCCAGACCCCCTGAGCAAACTTGGATACCCGGCAGGATCATCATCCTTGCTGCCTGCATCCCAAGGGCTGCATCCAGGAAAGCTTTGGAGCGCAGCACCCCTCCACAGGCCATTTGGCCAGCTCGAGCATCGGCATTGAAACCACCTCCACCCCGCAGCCCCTTGGGGAAGTTCCTTTCAGGTCAGGGTCAAGACACATTAGCAGGGCTATGCGAAGGGAGCCACTGCATTAATGGAGTTGGATGGGGATGTGGAGTGTACCACTGGAAACGTGCAAGAGCCGGATGGGACCTTGATGGGAAAAAGCTTGGCATCCACAGGTTACCACTGCAGCCTGGCACTCTGTCAGCAGTAAATCCCTGCTGGCTGGTTCCTACCTGCTGCAGGAAATCTGTGCAGGAGCAAAGCCAAACCTCCTCCTCCCTTTCCCACTCTTTATCCCATCCCGGCCCCCACCTCTCCCACCCCTTCCCATTGCTCACAAGCACCCCATCGGAGGCCACGTATTCCTCACACCAAATCGGGCTGGAACGCGGCCACGAACTGCTCAACCTCAACACAAAGGGGAAGACAAGCCTAAAATAAACACGCACGCACCCCCCGTGCGCACAGTGCTTGGGATGGGGAGGAGCGGGAGGGAAAAGCAATGGGAGGGTGGCTGGGTGGTGAGGAAGAATTCCATGCTGGCCTCTTTAAAGGTGTGTTATTTGTTCAAGGCTGTCCAAACATTTGCGGAGCGCTGGCAGGCCCGGAATGTGTGCGAGAGCTCCGGCAGCGTGTCTTAGGCGTGGGAAAGCTCTGCTCTCCTCAACCTTTACAGGCTTGTTCCCCCTCAGGCAGTGATTCAATAAAACCCGCGCCAGAGATTTATTGAGCTGATAATGACAGCTCCAGTCAGCAGGCAGACACCAGCAAAGCCAAGGGGGAAAAGGGGGAGAGAAGACTCCCAAGTCGCAAAGAGGGGAGGGAAGAGCTATCCCAGCATCTTGCCTGCATGAGGCACAGTCTGTGCTGCTCAGGGTGGGCTGGGGGCTGCACCTCGGTTCATAACAAGGGATAGTGATTGAAGGACTCTCTTAAGATGCCCAAGCGTGCAGCCTTTGCAGGGTGTGCCTCGCAGGTGTGCAGGATTCCATGGGGTGGGAATTGCGGGATGCTGCCTGCCTGGTCCTGGTGAGGTCAGGGATGTGGCCATGGGATGCACTGGGAGAGCTGGGGGTGATGCTCTGGCCCCCAGCCCACAGGGCAAGTTGCTTCATGTCCCTCCCCAACACCACCCTGGGCAATTACGAGCCCAGCAAGTGCGAAGAGGAGAAGGGCAGTGAGAGGATTGCTGCTTGGGCTGCTCTGGGGTGTTTCCTGCAGGTTATGCTGGATGTGAGTTGTGCTCTTCATGGGAAGGCAGGAGAAAAGGGATGGCCATGAGGGCTCGCTTAAAGGCATTGCTGCTGATCATGGTTGTGAAGCCCAGGTTGTGGTGCTCAGGGATAAAGAAGTAAAGAGCCTACAAAAATAGCTGGAGAGGGGCTTTGGATAAGGGATGTAGGGACAGGACAAGGGGAATGGCTTTAACCTGCCAGAGGGGAGACTGAGATGAGACCTTCATCTGGAGGCCTTCCCTGCTGCCCCACAGCACCGTGTGGTCACTCTGGAGTTAAATCCCATAAACACACCTGTGGTTATCAGCCTGTTTTACCAGTGGGAAATGCAGGAGATAGGCGGGAAGTGACTCACGCTGTGGGGCAGCATGGCCAGGAACCAGCTCTCCGAACCTCTGCCCGTGATAGCTTTGTGTGCTGCACATACATCACCAAGCAAGCAGAGAGGTGATACGGGCAGCACGTTAAGAATCCCCTTTTGCAAGCCCTGAGAAGCTCCACTGTGGTTTTGCTGGGTACAGAGCCATTTAATGGCCAAAATGCTCCAAGGGAAACCCTTCCCTGGATAACCCTTGTGCTCAGCAGCCAGGGAGACGTGTATCTCTGAGCCTTGGCAGCCAGGTAGCTGAAGGCGATAGAGGCATGGAGCAGCATGGCTCGCTAGCACTGCTGGGATAAAAGGGAAATCACATCACCCCTCTTATTTAATTGTTCCCATCTGTGTTCTTTCTGGCACTGCAAACGTTTGGGAGCTTGGGAACCCGTATAAAACAAAGTGTGCTCTCTATAGTGAGAGTATCTGCGCTGCTGGAGGGGGTGGCTTTAGCCCCATGCCCCATCCAGTTCGACTTTCCCAAGTGTTAGGTTCAGATCCCAGCAGGACCTAATGAGAGCTTCATGTTGGTAGATGCAGAGAGGGGAGTGCTGTGGGTGTTTGGGCTGAGGCCACAGCTCTGCGTGGACCTTACAGATCCAGCAGCCCTTTGCAATTTGGCTGTCAACAAAGAGGGCAACTGGATTCTATAATAAACACTCAGGGATAGATTTTCAAAGAGCAGAGGCCCTGCCTGCTTTGGGTGTGTGTAATTCGTAACAGAGAGCAGATTCAAGTGTCTGGATCGCTGCCTTGTGCTTGGCTCTAGCGTTTGGGCTTGGGTTTGGTGGATGCGAAGGAGGAATTGTCATTACGACCTTCCCTGCTCTTGCTGGTTGGTGTCTTCAGGACTTGCAATGACATGTGCTGGCGCAGCTGGGAAAGGAAAGCTGGCTCTTTGCTTTTAGACAGCATAGGCTTTAGTCTTAGCTCTTCACTTCCCTGACTACTGGTATTGATCCTTCGCAGCCTCTGTGGTTTCATTTGCAATTGAAGCAGCACATTTTGTCCTGACTTGATCCTGCTTGGCCTGTAAGAGCAGCTCCTCCTCTGTCTCTGCACTGGCTCATCCTCCCTCTCATGGAGCGACCCGTGTCAGCCTCAGCCCTTCGGTGTTAGCTCAGCGAGGAGCCATGAACTGGGCAGCATCCCAGGAAAAGAGCAACAACGGAGCCAGGAATCTCACAGCAATCCTATGGGAACCTGTGCTGTATTGCAACCCCAGACATCGCAGCCCACAAGGGAATGGGGAGCCTGGGATGCCAACGGTGACAAAGACATCCAGGGGCCATGCTAAAGGCACTGGGAAGATGCAGAGGTGCTCT
This sequence comes from Psilopsiagon aymara, assembly GCA_024733675.1. NCBI lineage: Eukaryota > Metazoa > Chordata > Aves > Psittaciformes > Psittacidae > Psilopsiagon > Psilopsiagon aymara. The sequence goes on from JANRGW010035170.1 coordinate 13,783, forward strand.
CTAGTGTAACATTGGTTGTGTTCAAAACCTACACGCACGTTTGAGAGGAGGCATAAAGACTGTGTGGAGAAAGGAAACAAGAATGAGAAGGGAATTTGACTGAGAAATGCAGCGTTAGATCTATAGAATGAATACAGCTAAAACAGGCTCTGGGAGCTGTGAAAGGGGCAGAGCAACAGGGGCACCGAACCTGTAAGTGCTACCTACGCTGTAGGCGTCCCCCTCCATAAGCATCCCTGCAGCATGGGAAGTGCAGGAGGTACAGAGCCTTCTCCTTTGTCCTCATCTCTCCTCCGTGGGGCCCAAGCCAGACCTCACCACATTGTGCAACCCTGTCTGGAGCCCTGCAAACAAGCCAGCTGCCTGCTCGGGAGCACGCAGCCCTGCTGCTGACGCCAGCCCAGCCAAGCCATAGATCAGACAAGAGCTGCCCATGGCATTGCATCCAGCTGCTAAGTGCATCCTCAGACACAGCCAACTGCAGCCAGGATGGAGCTCTCCCCTATTAGCCACAATGGGCTGACTGAGGAGAACACCCAGCTGAACTCAGGGCTGGATGAGCGCAGCACGTGCGGCTCTGCTCAGCCACAAAGCTGGCTTTCTCTCACAAAGCGAGTTGTTCTTGGCAAAGCAGCCCCTGCTCCTGAATCCCTGCCTGCCCCAGGAGGGCAGCGTCCTCCCTGGGTGGCAGGTACCAAACAGATCCTGCTCTCTCATCGTGCCCAGGGAGAAGCCACAAGGACCATGCGCACATCCCTTGTCTGGCCCTCCAAAGGCGCTGCTGGAGCATCTGTTGCACATCACTAATGTCGTTTTCCAGGCTCTGTGGACTCACTCCATCCTCTCCCAGATGTTTCCAAACTCTACATCCCCTCATGGCATGAATGCTCCTAATAGCACTGAGTGCAGATGTTTGAGTTCTGGAGTGAGCTCCAGTACAGGATGCGTGCAGCCAAATGCACTGATTGCATGGGGGGGGGTGAATTTGGGAGCTGTATGAGGAGCTCTAACCCCAGGTCCTCACCCTGCCCAGCTCCAGGAGTAGGTATATGGGGTATTAGCACAGGTCACCTCAGTCTCCATATCCCACCATAACCCAGAGGACAAAGCCACCCCTGTGCTTGCACAACTGTGACATCCTGATTCTTGAGGCACCCACCAGCATCCCCCCTCCTTCCTCAACCACCTCCTTTCCTCTGTGGTGTTCCTGCAAGGCGTGTATGGGGCATCTTCTTCATGGGTCAGCCCCACACAACGCCAGGCTGATGGGGGAGACACACCAGGAGCACAGGGATGAGGTTCATGCTGCTGAGAGACTTCATCTTTACTGCTGCATTATGGAGCCTGTTGGCTCCTAACACACTCCCGGGATGAAAGCACAAGGAGCCTGATTGTCTGAGTATTTACCCAAGTTTAGGTCCGATAAGCCCTGTTGATTTTACAAGTGCTCCTTGTGGCCTCGGGAATGACTTTATGGCTGGAGCAAGCAGGTGGAATACTGTGGGGTGGAGAGGAAAGAGGGCAGACACCCCAACCAATCCCACCTTATCCACTTGTTTGCTGATCGTTCCCATGTAGTTTAACTCCTTGCTGCTTACCCCCAGTGTGCTGGGGGCTTCCCATCACCTCTATCAGAGCTAAGGTTAAGAAAGTCCTTGTCAAATTCCTTGTTCCTATGAGTTCCAAATGAAAAATGGAAACTCATCTAATGAAAGGCAAAAGAACATCTTGTCACTGAGGTCTATGGGCAACTTGCTTTTGAGGAAGGGGTAGAACATCTCTTGCTAAAGACTCATAGAAGTAGACCAAAACCAGTCAGCACCAAGGTCTTCTACTGATCTAGGCAGGCATTGATGCCACCTAAGGATCTGAGGCTAGAAAGGCAGGATACCAGTTCTTCTCTATCCTTTATTTTACAGGTGGAAACCTAATCAAACCAAACCAACAAGTCTCACATCAAAGACAATATAAACCAGGGTGGCAATATAAACCAGACCTTTGCATCACTTGGGAATCAACCACCTTCCCTCCTGGAGCATGAGACCTTACAAAGAGAGCTGTGAAATGAAACTCCCAAAGTCTTCCTTTTGTCCCATTACTTGGGTCCAAAGCAATGACTCTTTCTGCAGGTGCCATTTACACCCTCGCTGGGATGAGGATGGGAGCTTAGATTTTTTTTTACATAGGAAAAACAGGGGGTTGGGCATCCTCAGGAAGTCGAAGTACCTTTGCTTGGAGTATCTCAAATGTGAGAGGAAAGGAAAGCATCTGAAGTCTGACAAAATACACAATTGAGCTTCTACATTCACCCAAGTTTCCTCTCTTCTGGCTCTGCCACTTGGAAATCAGCCCTCTTGAAGATGGCATTGAAGTCTTTTTGAAGTGCTTTTAGATTCAACAAATCAAAGCACATCTTTAAGCTCTTTCTTAACCTGGAGCCTGAAATTCCATCCTCTATGATAAGAATTAGCCTCACATACGTATCCGCATGTGTGAACACCAGCGCAATGTGCCTCACCCAGACAGCATGCGAAATCTGTGCATCCTGTGCGTGCATTGCATGCATTCACCTTATCACAATAAATAGAAGGCACTCAGGTGTAAGTGTCCTCTTTCCGAATGGAGCCGATAGGGATCGAGGTGCTGTAAGGCCCTGCTTGTTCATATTGGTGACAGGGCCTGGTTGTCCACGTGCTGCTGTCTCCTCAAAGCCTACCCCGCTGCCAAAACACAGAGGCTGTAGATACCCCAGTCTGGAGCAGCCAGCAGCTCTCAGAGATAATACTAATGGGTAGGAAACCAGGTGGTGACATCCAGCCCTGGTGGAACCATGGCCCTGGGCTGGGACCTGCTGCCAGACCCTGCTATGTGAGCACAAACACAGGCTCCAAGCACAAGCACAGCCTGGAGAAGAGAAGGCTCCTGAAGGGGAGGCCTCAGAGCAGCTCCAGTGCCTAAAGGGGCTCCAGGAAACTTGGGGAAGGGCTTTGGAGAAGGGATGTAGGGACAGAACAAGGGAATGGCTTTAACTGCCAGAGGGGAGACTGAGATGAGCTCTTGGGCAGAAGCTCTTCCCTGTGAGGGTGC
>JANRGW010035170.1:17016-35305 GCA_024733675.1 Psilopsiagon aymara
TGCAGTGTTCAAGGCCAGGTTGGACACAGGGGCTTGGAGCAACTGCTCCAGTGGAAGGTGTCCCTGCAATGGCAGGGATTGGAGCTGGAGGAGCTTTAAGGTCCCTTCAACACAAACTGGTCTGGGATGCTATGAAAAAGCCTCCAGGAATGCAATGGTTAATCACTTTGTTCCTCATGCTTCAGAGTCAACCCCAATGCACTCCTCAGCAGATCCCTACTCACCCCCTGTGATGTGCAGAGGATGGGGAAGTGGGCAGAGGAAGGACTGAGAAGCAGGAGACAGTGTCCGTGTCCACGTCAGGGAGTCAGGGAGTTCATGTCCAGGGAAGAGGGAAGCCGGGTGCCGGCACATTCCAGCCTCCTGCCCTGCCACATGCTGCCTCTGCCTCATTTCCTCGTGTGTGTATGTGTGTGGTGTTGCCTTTGGCACCGGGGATGATGTTTACACTTGGCATACGGAATAACACGACTTGATATGGATCTGGCTTGGAAAGAGCAAAGCCCCAAATCTGCAGCTGGAAAAATACTTGGAGCTCCCACAGCAGCCAAGATCAACAGCAAGGACAGGCTACTACTCTCTAAGGGGGACACAGATGGGTTTTGCTGACCCATTTCTAGCTTGTGTTGTAAAGAATCACAGAAGGGTGATGCCTGCCCTTCCGAGGAGAAGGGAAGGTATTGAGCTGTGACCAAGAAGCATTGGTGGTGCTTCAGAAGGGGTTAAATGACAACAGGCTTGTGTTGTGACTAGATAAAGGCCTTTGGAAGATGGGATCAGCATCATTCCCTTCGGGGCTGGCTGGTGGCTACATGGGATGCTCTCCAGAGCCTGCATCCTACTAACACGCTGGTGGGTCCAAGCCCTTGGGCTCTGCATCATACAGTGAGGCAGCAGAGCTCAGAGGCGCTGGTCCCACCCCTTCTAACACAAAGGCATTCTGCAGCTCATTTGGGGTTTTGTGGTGCTTCGAGACAGGAAAAAGTCTTTCTTTGGGCTGTCAGTTTTCCTTAAGCCCTACCGCGGTGTCATGCGGATGGAGTGAGGAATCACCAGTGCCTTTCCCTGCTCCTGTCTCTGTCAATTGTGTCCAGGACTCCCTGCTCTCTCCCACCTTTCCACTCCAGCCCTTATTCAATCTCAGCAGCCTTATTGGCATGACACAGTTTGCAAGTCTTGCCAAAGTTAATATATCACACGTCCGTCCCTCGGAGCAAGCATTTCTCAGCACAATTACTCCCCAAAGACCCATCGAATGCACAGACCAGGGCTGAACACTACAGTTTAATGTCCTCATTAAACATCGATGAATAACCACCCCCTATCAATGTCATTCTGGTTTCAGAGTACACAGCCTCTTGGGATCGGAATGCCAGGACCACATGGGAAGAGCGTTGAGAGTCTGCGCCAGCATTTAGTTGGATTACAGGAGCCCATCCAAAGCCAGGCCCCTGCTGAGCCTGGCACTAGGGAAAAGTCCCTGGCCCAGGGGAGCCTGGATAATGCAGACACATAAATGAGTGCTCCTCTCCTTTTACTGACATAGGAGGTGCTGAGGGACTTGCACAGGGGCATGCAGTGAGTCAGCATCAGAGCTAAGGGTTAAACCCACATCTCCAGGGACTGAGCTGCAAAACCAGTTCTCCCTCCCAGATGTAAATCCCAGCTCTGGGGACCTTTCCCATGGAAGCTGCAGCACTGAGGCTCCCGCAGGCACTTGCAGGACTTTGCCAGTTCCTTCCCTGCTTCTGAAGGGATGTAATGGTGCAGATGGAGCCAGTGCATCTCTGGATGCACTTTGGGCATCCCGGAGGAGGAAAACACATGCTGTCAGCATCTTCCTTGTGCTTTTCAGCTGCTTAATGTCTTGCAGACAGGATCCACGCTCACATTACCTCTGTGAGATCAATCCCTTCCCAGCTGAGCTCAAGTACCTGACGTGTGCAGGTTTAATTCAGCTCAGCTCAGCTGGCAGCACCAGCTCTAAGCTGGGCTGTGTTACACAGTGCTTGCCGCAGGGGCAGAACTGATGGGCAGGCAGTTGCCAAGGCTCAGCTGGTGCCTGGTAACACAGGATGTCTTTGCTCACGTCTTCCAGCCCTTCAGACAGATCCCCTGCATCTGGCCTTAGCAGATGAATAGACAAGAGGTGGTTCACAAGGCTCAGGAAGAAAACTCTCCTCCTCCCGGGTAAATGTGCTTCTATTCCTGCAGCCTGATCCTGCCCGGTCTGGGTCCCACAGGGCTGGTGTACCGAGGGAAAACACAGCCACACCAGCACTGCCAGGAGCAACATGCCATGGCAATTCCCTGTCCTCTCCCCCTCCTCTATCTGCCCATAGGAGATATTTCCTATGTTGATTTTGGACGAGAAGAGGTGGACACCCCAGGCTTGTCTGCGCACATTCACGCTCCATCCAACTATTGCCACAGTCAGTGGCTGTGTCCCACAGCTCATGGCCCATGGCCTGACATCCTCCCATCTAGTTCCTGCTCCCTCACAGACCTGGGAATGTTCAATGGGCTTGGGAAAACCGAAGCAGCCGCCTCCTAAAGAAAACCCTTCTCTGGAAGCATTTCAGGGAAGATTTCCCCATACCTGAGCAGGGAGACAATGGTGGGAAGGAAGTCGGAGTCATTATCCTCATTGTTCCAAGGTTTGATCAGGCACTTTGGGATTAGCACCTCAGCACTGAGGGCACAGCCGGGTGGGAAAGGGCTTGGCTTTGTCCACTGCAGTGGGGAAAGGCTGTTTTCCTCACTGTTGGAAGTGGTTTGTGCTCTTCTGCAACCAGGACCATTGGATCCTGTGGTGGGAGGCAGACGGGAAGCAAGGAAAGGCTGAGACCTGATTTGCAGGCTTCATACCACAGAGCAGGGTACTTGATGGGGCTGGGGGGAGCCCATGAGCCACCTCCTACTCCTGCCTACGTCAGGAGGAGCCGGCGTGAGGGTGTACATCCGCAGAACCTGTTTTCCAGATCCCTTGGCATCCTTCCACTGTCTCGGTGCATGCGTCATCCCTCTCTGAGGCTGCATCATTCCCCGAGAGCACCCTTCCCCTCCCCTTCCCTCTCATACAGAGATGCTATGTGCTTGTTTAGAACCCTTTGCCTATCCCCAGGATGTCTTTCATCTGTAGCACTTAACTGTTTCAGTGACAGGGGCATCCCCCGGGCTGCAGAAGCAGGATCCTTGCACTTGGCTGGAGCAGAGGGCATCTGGCTTGGCTTCAAGTGCATCTCCTGTATCCAGCAGGACTGCCACTTTTGTGGCTGAGAAACAGACCGTTCCCAGTGAAACACATCCCTTAGGAACTGCTCTGGAGGCCTGATCCCCCTCTGGGAATGGCCTCTCCATTAGCAAGGGATAATGTCTCTGAAGGAGACAATGAGGCCAGCAGCTCGGCCACCCTCATGTTGTGGGTGTTGCCTCCAGACACCAACTGCTGCCTTTGGCTCCTCTTGAAAGGGCTCTGACAGGCTTTTTGTTCACGGATTGAGTGCAGGCGATGGGGAGAGCTCCTTCCACACTTGATGCTTTAGAGGAGGCCTTAACTCTTCTGCCCCTTTGCCTCAGCTGTGCCCGTTTCCTTCCCGGGTCATCAGCCCATTGCATCCCAATCCTACTGCATCCACTCTCTTTCTTCTATCACAATGTCTCATCCCTAGATGACATCTCCAGGTGAAGAAGGCTCAGCCCAAACCAGAGCTAGGATGTCCATGCAGACCCCAAGCTCTATGGGAGAAGGATGGATGGAGGTGTTTGAAAGCACTCATATCTAAAGCAGAGCATCCTGCCTGGGAAGATGTGCAGACAGGGGAAAGCCCAGCTAAAGCCCTTTGGATCCTTTGGAGAGGAGGCAGAGGAGATCAGATTGGAGTCTCACCCAAGAGGTGTGAATGGGTGAGGGCAAGGTCAGACTTTACACTCACTTACAGGGGAGTTTTCACCACCCAACACGTGTGTGTTGGGATGGGGGGAGCTAAATATGCAAGTGTCAACTGCAATTAGTGTTTCACACCCGGTCTGAGAGGGGGATAAACATCCACAAGTAGCCAAGCAGTGCTGGGCTGCCTGAGAAAGAGTGCCAGACAGGGAGGAGGGAGCAGAACAATGCCTCCTAATGCCATTGCTTTGTCAAGAGAAGTTTGCAGCTTGATGGGAAAGATGCTTCATCCCACACACTTTCTTGTCTCCTCCTTGTTGCTTTGCAGTTATTAACTGGGGAGACACCAGGCATTAAGTGCTCAGCCTGGTGCAGCATCACTTCAGAGGGATGCTTATGTAGGGTGAGCTTAGCTGAGCCAGCACGAAGTGGTGGGAGTGCTCTTACAGCCACAGCAACCAGGCTGCTGCTGAGCTGGAATCACATAAGGCAGAACTGAAATGAGCCTGTCTCAACGGTGCCTTGCATTTGCTTCACTGTTCAGTCCTGGCAGTGTGGAGCAGGTACAACTAAACCAGCAGGACAGGAGATGTATGTGCCAGGGCACACTGCATTGTCAGTAAGCCAATTTGCCATCCTCCTGGTTGAATTGATGCAAATAATAGGTGCTTAGCACTTACAGAGGTGGGCTTGTGAAGTGTGGGGTCTGGGGATGCTTTTGAAAGCATTTTGTCGGCTGCATGGTGAAGCCCTATGGACCACATATATGATACAGGCCTAAGTGGTGGGGCTAGAAGGCAGCTCCCAGCACATATGCCATCATATGAGGTCTGGAAATGAACCTCTCTTCCTTCCAACCCCCCCAATAGCACTACAGTTGGGGTATTGCCCCCCTGACACTGTAGATGAAAGTCAGAGGCTGTCCATGCATGCTACAGTGCCAAATGCCTGCCATCCAGTCACACAAACTGGGCAGTAAATGAGTGTCCATCCTTGTTTCACCATTGAGGAGCAGAGGTGCAGAGAAATTGAGTCAGTGCTGAGTGTCCAGATCTCACAGGAGAAGCGGATCTGCCTGCCTCCAGCTTCCATAGCTCCCACAGTCACTGCAGGAGACTGAGCCAGCCCCCGGTGGGAGGCAGAAGCTGTCAGCTCCATCTATGAGAGCAGCTCCTGGACTAAGCTGTCCCTGGTGAGCAAAGGATCTCAGCTCTGTGCAGACCCGCATCGTAGCTGCTGAGCTCTGGCTGTGCTGTGCCACCACCAGGTCAATGCCTCTCCTAACCCCCTCCTTGGGGAGGCTTCTGAAGCTGCGGAGGGGCTGCCCCTCCTCTCCTCCCGCCTTGATGTGAGCGGGGCAGCGCCTGGCTCCGCGCAGCATCGCACAAAGGCTCTTTGTGGACACGATTAAAAGGCAGACGCTCCCTTTGTGGAGCCTGGCAGCAGCGAGTCCTGCCTGCCCTCCTCCTCCTCCTCCTCCTCCGGGCACCCTCCTCCCCTGGCTCGCCATCCTCCCCGACGAGGAGAGCTGCAATGCGTGCTCTCTCCCCCTCACGTGTGCGCACAGGCGTGCTGCAAAGGGAAGCCTCACAAGAAGGATGTGTTCCTGGCTCTGAACCCGCAGCAGCTCCTCGGGGAGGCTCTAATCCCACCCAGGGCAAGCAGAGAGCACGACAGCTCCCGCTGACGCACCTTCTTCGGGGGAGCCGTGCATGGGGACGCGGATGAGCCGCCTGCTCGGGCGGCATTAGCGCTGCCTCCGGGGGCCACAAACTGCTTCGACGGGCAAAGGAGCATTCCTCCAGAGAAGCAGCAGTCACATGGATCCCATTAGCCCTTTCCTGAACATGAACCAGCAGCAGAAACCACCACCAGCTCCTCCGTGAGCTGCCAGGGATGCTGCACGGCACAAGCGCGTCTCCTTATGAAATCAGGGCAAAAGCTGTCCCCAGATCCCGGGGGAGGGCATGCAGGGGCCATGTGAAGAATGTGGCTTGGGAAAGGGGGAGCCACATGGGGCAACTCGCTGTCTGCTTCTTGCTTTATGGATGGGAACTACCTGTGCTCCATACATCACACCGTGGTGCCAGCAACACGGTCCCTGCAGGCAGCGCTGCCTGATGGCTTTGCTAATATATGAGGGGGCTCAAAGAAAGCCACCAAGTGGTTTTATTCATCACCCTCCCATCGTGCAAATACACATGAGCACAAAAGCCTCCAAGCTGCACAATCTGGGTCTTGCATTGTCCATGTCCCATGGTGAGCAGAAGCGGGCAGAGGTAGCATCCTTCAGTGGTACCCAGCACTGAGCCCTTAATATGGTGACTATACTCGGTCTAACACAACCCCTTTGGGTATGGCCCTAGCACAGCTGCAGGGGTGCTCTGTGTGTCCTGAACCAAAACAGGTTGCTGTTGTAGGCTCATGGTGACAAAGTGGAGTGTCAGGCAATTAACTTTTCACACTTGCAGCCTCTAAACTGCCCCATAACTCAGAGGTGACAGACTCAGTGTTTATTTTCTGCTTAACGAGAAGCTGGTTGGAGATTCCAAAAGGAAAACAATCCTTCCTGATGTTTATAGCCAGGCTTCAAGGCAGATAGTAGGACAAGGAGCCAGTCAGATTTAAAGCTGACGGCCAGGTCCTTGTCTGCAGGAACTGGCATCAAGGAAGCAACTCTATCAGCATGGATCTAATGCAGGCATTGTATGAGATATGCTGTTTCCCAAGTCACCATGGATGGAGCAGGAGCTGCATGCAAAGGGCAGCTGTGCATTTACTATGAGGCATGGTTAAAACCAGGTTAGGTCCTACTGTGTCCTGGAACCCCATGAGCAAGGCACATCTGCTCATCTATCACAGATTGCCTTCCTATCTTTTCAAGTATCTGGGGGTAGGGACCATACCTTGCAGCATGTCCAGTGGGAATCCTGCATCCATGCTCCCAGCTGGGAGAAGCCCTTTGATTTTGTCATTAGGCAGCAGAGAGCTGGGAACTGCATGTGTCCTGCTGGAGCGAGCCCCAGGAGACCAGATCCCTCCATCTGCCTCTTGTTTATAATGTAAACTCCTTTGCACCCCTTCCCTGCCGCAAGAGAATGTACCAGTGATGATGGATCAACATGAATCCAGGCAGCAACATTCCCAATGGAAAGCAGAAACAGAAGCATGGAATGGTTTGTATTGGAAAGGACCTTAAGATCATCTATTTCCAACCCCCCTGCCATGGAATCTCTGCTTCTGTCTCTGCCATGGGCCAGTGGCTCCCCCATGGTGGGCAGTGGGCAAGAAGGGAGGAGGGCTGCGGCTGGATTTGCATGCAGATGTTACTCAGCTCTGCAGCTATCTATTTTTAATATAGTTTTGAGCTAGGAGGTATTTTGTATGCTGCAACAAGCATGTTTTTGCATAGAACTGCAGCTTGGTGACAGCCTCTATTTGCATTATGGCTGAGGAAGGACATCAGGGACCAGAAAACTTGAACCAAAACCAGGGCTCTGGCTCACTGGTAAGGATCCTGATGCTAACAGATGATGAAAGGAATTGGCTCAGAACATCCATGTTTTGGTTGGAACCAGAAGCACCTTCCCTATGTGCTGCAACACCCTCGCTCCCTACCCAGTGCTTGGTTTTTATAGTAACATCTCCAAGGTCTCAGCCTCATTATCCCCATTGTAGAACAGAAGAAGCAAAGGGAGGCGTTGTGCTTTGAGTGAGCTCTCCCCAGAGGCCACCAGCTCATCCCAGCCTTTCTCTAGCTCCCAGCCCTATGGCCTTCCCACTGGAATGGCCCTGGGAGCATCCCATCAGTCCACAGGAGCTCCCTGACCCACAGCTGCCTCCGGACTGACAGGAAAACACGTCTGCTCTGAAGGTTAAAGCACTGCCCATAGGGAGAGCAAAGCCTGATGCTGCCTGCAGCTTGCTGCTCGCCTGGAGTTATTGCCTGTGGATTAGCAAAGGTCAGGGTTTAGTGCTCCAGCCCTTCCTCTACTGCTCTTTAGGGCTGCGCTTGAAAACAGTGTTGATTTAGCCTGGAAGTGCATGGAAAAATCCCACCCAGCCTGGGGGAGCCATGGGAGCAGAATTCCTGGAGCAGATGTCATCCTACTGGCGAATGGAAAACACCCCACCCCTTGGCTTCTGCAGCACGATAGGGGAATTAATAGGATCCCTATGGGCAAGAAAGGTCCTTATCAGCAGACGCTGTGTTCTCCTGCTCCTGGCATCCTCTCTTGCAGCAAAGCGTGATCCCAGCCATAGCCTCCGCTCCTCCTTTTTGTGCCTTTAGTCTTTTCATCCCTCTCTCCTCCCTCCCGCCCCTTTTCATCTCGCCCTGACAACTCTGTTCCCCTCGCTGAATGTGGGAGGGATGGAAGCTGCAGATAATTAATAACCCGGCACTTCTCAGCCCTGTCTTGCTGGGAAAACTCGGAGCTTCCACCTCTGCCTCCCCCTGCAAGCGCTCCCTCGCTTCCAGTCATGTGCTGTCTGCTCCCATCGCCTGAGAAATCGCAGCTGGCAGCTCTCGTTCGCAAAGATTTTGCTTGTGTTATATGTATGTGCTCAAGGGTAAGGGCTTAGTTTGAGCTAGGGACAGGGGACGGAGATGGGGATCCAGTTTATTCACGGGCAACCCCCCCATTTGCAAAGGTGTGGGTCTGGGATGCTAAGATCTTGGGTACCACATAGCGGTAGTGGAGACTTCCCACCTCCCTGACCCCTAGGATAGCAGGAATCACTTCCTCCATCTCTCTGTCTCCTGTTCTGGCCCTTCTAGATGGTTGCCACACCTCTTCAGGTCTTTTAGGCTTAAGGCAAGGGCAAGAAGTCTCTCTTTGCTAACTCCTGATCCTTCTTTTGTGCTACCTCCTGTGATTTCTGTCAGAAGTAAGCACTTTGTGTTGAAAGACATTATCTGGAAAGGCAAAAAGCAGGACCTAAAGAAAGGAGGCTTGGGATAGTGCCTCACACTGGGACCAGATTGGTGCTGCTGCAGAAACTACCTGAGCAAACAGCAGGAAACAACAGTCAGAGGCCAAGGAGAAGCTGCTGATAACCTCTAATCAGTGCTGGATCCACTGATGCTCAAGAGGAAGCAGCCAGATGGGTGCTGAATTGTGCTCTCTGTCCCCGAAGCATGATTTCTGCTAAGCATCACCATTGCAGAAGCCTGGAGGATACACTCAGGGACTGGGTCAGTGCTCCCCTGCAGTGGGGATGCAGTGTTTCATCTCCCACCTCCTGCCTGGTGCCTGAGCCATAGATGAAGAGGTGTTTGCCCTCCTCCACTCCACTGAGACAAGCAGCACAGCGGAGGATGGACAGAATTGATCATTCCAACACGTTTTCCATCTGTCCCCAAAGCCAATATTGACCCAAGACCCCTGTGTGGCCGCTTCAGTCATAGTTTGAGCAGATGTGGCAGCTCTTTGGGGCACAACCCCCTAAAGCTCAGGTCTGAGGGTTTGTGAGGATATGGCAGCTCTCAAAGGCAACCATCCCACTGGGACGTGTCCACTGCCCTGGCACAGCCCATGGGGCACATTGGAGCTGGTGCCACTAGCCACACACAGCATGGCCATCAGCCTCCATCCCCATCCTGGCCCAATCCACCCTGCTTGTTGGACATCCTAGCTCAAGGAGTGGAGGGGCTGGAGCCTTCCATACCATCTCCAAATTCCATTCAATTAAGGAGCACTAATGGGGCTGGATTTGGCCTGAGCGCTAAGGGAGCAGGGTCAGTGCTGAACAATATCCTGTTGACATCGCTTCTGAGGAGCAATTCAAGGGGCAAGAGGAGAAGAGGCCTTACCGAGAGGTTCCTCAGCACAAAAACCTCAAAGAGGGCTCTGGTCTCTCCTCCTGCCTTCCCCATCCATTATCCACCAGGGCATCCATGAAGAGAATTGTAAAGGAAGAAGTGGAGGGGAGCCAGAGGGGGAAGAGCGTCCCTTTTCCCTCTGACTTGTGATAGCACATCCTCGTGGGAAGGGGGGCCGCGGGGGTTTGGATAACCTGCCTCATTAGTGGCTGTATGACATCATTATCTCACATTAGCGACACTCTTCCCGAGGTAATTGGGAAGCCTCTGGAATGGCCCCGTGACCTTTCATTAATGCAACGGGGGCCTTTTCCTTGTACCATTCCTCACTCTGCCTCAAGCAGCTGCTTCTTGTTAAGATGCCAGAAGAAGGAAGCCCTGGTGCCATGCCGGGATTTTCTAAGCCTCTATTCCTCAGGGGAGGAACAAAAAGGTGCAGAAACACTCCGCTGCTGCCTTGGTTTGGCCTCTGCTGTCACCAGCCCCTTGCCCTGCTCCATGATGCTGCCTGGATAATTACCTCTGCCTGCCCCATTCAGAGCCGCTTGGCTCAGCCAAGGTTCCCTACCTGATGCCTGTAGAGACTCTGATCCCACTGAAGGATGGGGGTGATGGGGCTGTGGTACCCACACTCTCCCTTGTAAAGGGTCTTTGTGTATCTCTGTGCTTGGAAGATACTCAAGACCCCTTAGCTGCTCATATAGTATTAGATCCTGCTTTTCAGGTCAATCACAACTCAGGGCTACCTTCAGATGCAACATAGAAATGCCACATTTCTAGTTGTTTTGGCCATCAAAGTGCAGTCCTACTCATTGCTGCAACACAGAAGGGACAGACCCTGCTCCTCCTGAGCCTTTCATCTCTCTCCAGCCATAGCTCTGGTGCCTGCTCCTGTCTTTGCAGTTATTGTCTCTGCAGCTTGGCCTCAGCTGCTTAATCAATGGCCAGAGATTAGTCCCTGGCAGCCCCAGGTAGCGCAGAGGTTTCCAGTAGTGCTGTGCATCTGGGCTGTCATTAGCACTCTTATTCCAGCAGGGACCGGGGAGCTGTGGTCCAGAGGGGCACTTGGTTGTGCTTGGCACAGTGCAGATGGGGAGAGGATGCCAGCGCTGATGTGCTGAGCGAGCAAAGGAGCAACCACACCCCTGTTTTACAGCCAAGGTGCTGAAAACCAAGTGGAGAGTGAGCCTCAAGCAACACAATGCAAAAAGGCTGGGGTAACCTAACATACACCCCAGATCTTCACATCTACTTTGCAGTGCATGTATGGGAGCTGGAACTGCCTGCTCTGTGCCTTTGCCAATAGCAAGGCCTGACTAGAGCTGCCAAATATACCCTTCCTTATCACCAGGATTTGCTGCCTTAAGGTTCTTTTCAAAGCAGCACAACAATTCTTGCAGCATGCAAAGGAACCCAATAGCTCAGAAACACCCAGTCCCCAGTCAGGACCCAAATAACTGGTATGCAAATAGAAATGCAAGTACATGTGCACCCAGCACTCAAGGAATAGGGGGAAATGGGTATTCAAAACGGGATACCCAGATGTGCTGTGAGGAGACAGGAAGATGGGAAGAAATCAGTGCTGTGGAAGGGTTTTGCTGGAGCTTCATTCCAAGGGCTGGAACAATGCCATTTCCTCAGAAGACAATGGTTTGATAGAGGGATGTGGGATTGTTTGGGTTTGGTCGGAGGCAGATTGATCCTCAGCCAACAAACTGGGTCCAATGTGTGTGTGCTTGGGGTGGAAAACAGGGAGCTCTGAACACGGGGTGGTGACACTGGAGATGAGCAGGAGCAAAAGCCTGCTGTAAGGAAGTAGTTAAGGGGAGCGAGGACATGTCAGCACTGGCCTGGCTTGTGTTTGAACAAGAAGCAAGAGAAGGGGAGAGCTGCAGGAAGACCTGTCCTCTCCATATGATGGTACTGTGTGTGGATAAGCTGGCTTGCATGTGCACAGCACAGTGAAATGGTCCCAGATAACTCTCTGCCTCTAATCACTGTTTATTCTTTGCAGACAGGGCCAAGGAGTCGTGCCCGGATGTTTCTGTTCCCTGATCCCAGGACTACAAAGGCATCCTATAGCTGAGGTCAGGACTGGTGAAGGCCAGTTGAGACGTCTCAATCTACTGGACAAGAGCAGTGGGGGGGGGTCCTGGAGCCAGCCAGGCTCTGATTTATGACCTTCCCACCAAAACGGGCACACCATGGTTACTGGAGCATCGCACCCCAGCCCTGAGCTTCTGCATCTCCCATCGCATCATGTTTGACTGCTCTCCCCACCTCCTACACGGCTTTCCTCCCTTGTGCTGAGTGTCCCAGCAGACAGAAGGGAGCTCAGGGTGTTAGTGGGATGTAAATAAGGCTTCTTCCTTAGTCCCAGCTCAGCTTTTACACTTGCTGCTCTATGCTTGCTGCTGGGAGCCCTCCAAGCACACACGCTGCCTTGGGCACTGGAATGGACCATCACAAAAGGATGTTGTGGTTCTGGCCCAGCTCTAATCCCAGTTTTGTCTCCCAAGCCTCTGCAATAACTTTCAACCTGGGGAGATAAGGACCACTGGTTGTTATTCTCCCAGCCACGATTCTCTGTGGGGCTTTTGTATTCCAAATGTGGAAACAAATTAACTCCCTGGAAAGAGCTATTCAGAGGATTGAGGCTTTTAATCCCCAGGTGACTGGAGGCAGTGTTTCAAATGCAGGTGAAGGAGGCAGCCAGGTCCTTGGGAGCCTTCAGCTGGCAGAGCTTTACCTTGTTTCACTGTGGTATTTGGGTTCCTCAGGTTTTGGGGACCAGTCTGCGCAGCGCGATGCTCTGCGGATGCTGGCTGTTGGCACATCTGGTTCAACAGCTGGAACAGGATTCATTATCCCTTGCTGTAGCATGAAAGCGCTTTCCATGAGTGCAAGTACGTTGGGATTCCCATTCCACAGCCTCAGCCTTCAGAGGGTTAATGCCATCAGCTCTCCAATGCTGATTTAATTCAAGCCAGACTGGAGCGCAAGGCAGCCTCCCTTGGAGCTGGAGCCTTTGCTCCCGGGCTCTCCTGCCCTCTGGATAAAGGGTGAGCAGAGCAGCCCTGTGCAAGGAGCTACCGGTGTCTGTTGTGGTTGCAACCTGACCTCTCCTTCGCTCTTTGAAGCTGCTGACAGTGGGTGGGCTGAGATCAGTGGAGTGGGAGTTAGAATAACACCACCGCGATGCCCCGCTCCGCTGGGAATAGGAGCTGTTTGGAAGGGGGTGGGCAGCCCAGGGGCGAGGAACTCAGGGCCTTGAGGGCTGACAGAGGTCTGCAGATGTGGAACAGTTTGTTTGTGGGGCTGGGGAGGGAGGGGAGACCCTTTCAACCCCCAACGTAATGCATCAGCCGCTTGGACAGGCAGCGGAGCGGCGGCTGCACTCCAGCTACCGTTGCCCTTTCCAGGCCCACAGCCAGAGCGGGGAGGGGAGAGCTCCACCAAGCTGATGCTCTGTGGGAAAGGCTCAGGTCCTTTTCCCTTTCCATGTCTTATCCCGGAGCTTGCTCTTGCTCCCGAAGGACAGCACCCGTGTACTGGTAGCACTGCTTTACACTCCATTGCTCCAGCCCAAAGCTGTCACAAAGTTGGGTACAGGAGGAAAAGAACCCCAAAGAGGTAGCCCAGGACACAACTTATGCTCCCATGAATTTTCCTTTATGCCTTTACCACATGGGCCTGCGGACATCCTCATCCCCAGCTGAGATTGCCCCAAATACCCCTTTATTGCTAAGGACAGGTAAAGTGAAGCGCCCAAGCCCCATCCCCATCCCTGCCAGTGTTCAAGGCCAGGTTGGTGCAACCTGCTCTCGTGGAAGGTGTTCTGGCCCGTGGCAGGGGGTTGGAGCTGGATGAGCTTTAAGGCCCCTTCCAACACAAACCAGGCTGTGATTCTATGCTAAAATAAGCCAGTTAAACCTTCAGTGCAAGCTGAAAGTAGCTGATGCAGTGGCATGTCTCACAGGAGCTGCCCCAAGCTTGGCATCCAGGCGGGGCTATTAAGGAAGGTGATCCATGGGGAAGGAGGCAGGTCCTGCTGCTGGTGGGGTAGGTGTAAGGGTGGCTCAGCAATGCCCTGGGCTGTTGTACATGTGAAGCTGAGCCCTGAAGGAAAGGTCAAAGCCAGCTCTTGGGTACGCTGCCAGCCTCGCAGCTGCTTTGGCACTGGGATGGAGATGCCAATGCTTTTCTTGTTACTGTCCAAAGGGCTTGGAGAGACCCTGGCCCTGGGCCATGCTGTAACCCAGCATCAGGAGACTACTGGTATTGCTGCCTGGCATTGGAGCAGCACCTCATGCGTGCAAGGATGTGCAGAGGCAGAGCAGAGCTTACTCCAAGTGTTCAGGATGGATCGGTGACTGCGGAGATGGAGCTGCCTTCTGGCTTGGAGATTTGTTCCCCCACACGTGCAGCTGGTGACCTACCTGTGTGGATCACTGAGCATCCATCACTGCAGCACACAGTAGCTGTAGGGACTCCCAACACGCACAAGGCAGTGTTAGCAAAGACCCTGCTCTTCCAGCCTTATGGAACGTGGCTTTTTCTCTTCCCCTAGAGGCACCACACCAGCTGGATAGGATGCTCAGGAGACATTAAGCTTCCCTTTCACCCCTCCTTTACAGCCTGCAATCCTGACTGCTCTAACTTCATTACAGCCCTACTGTCCTGGCTATCTAAGACCCCTTTTTAGGATGAACATAGACCTGTGTGCCAGGAGGAAGTTAAAATCCTGAGGAAACTGCTAACTTTCTGGCTGTAAGTGACATCTAGTGGAAATGGCAGGAAAAATTAGTTTCACAGGTAAAATCCTGTTGGATTTTAGTGGTTAAACTCAGATTCCTTCAGCCCAGAAACCTTTTCTTCAGGCCTTGTAAAAGAAAATAGCTCGATCTATGTGGGTATGACTCAAAGAGAGCTTGGTTTGTCTCACACCAGTGAGCAACATGACAAGGAGGTGGCTGTGAGATGACAGCAGTCACCTGGCCTTACGGCTGCTGGTCCCAAGCCAGAAGCACTGCATCCACAACAGACCATGCTCTGGTTTGTATTCCAGGTGGAAACAAGCTAGTTTTGCACAGCTAGGCACCATGGCAATGTAGGTCTGGCCTGGTCCATCCTGATGCTCGTGTTGCTACAGCCTGGTCCTGCTGGGTTCTTTAGGCAGGGGATGGTTCCCCATAGCTCTTTGGCTGTTCTGAATGGCAGCACCCAAAGAGGGGAGCTGCAGAACCTGTCCCTCAGGGATGAGGAGTCCAAGGTTATGGATATCTCTGTCCTGTGCCCTGTTTGCCTTCTCTTCCTTGGCACTGGATGTGCCTGCTTGCTGCCACCCCTGGCCCAGCAGGAAGGGTCCAGCCGGCAGAATTGATGTGTCCTGAGGCTATTCTTGTGTAGAGCAAAGCCAAAGCTTGCAGAGAAACCTGAAACGCAGTGAGACTTGGATTAGGAACCCGAAACTCCAGCCAGGATACAAGCTTTTTGGAAGAGCTTGGCAGCGTTTCAGGCAAGTGCGGGCTGAGTTTCAAGTCAGCTAAGGCTGACCTTTGAGTGAGCCCACTGCTGGCTGCTTGGGAAGCAATGGGCTTGAATGCTAAGAGAGCCTGGGGAGTGAGTTTCAGGCTAAAGAAACAACCCAAACACAACAGAACAGTTAAAGGAGTTAGGCAAAACCAAGGCAGAGCTCTTATGGTCTGGGGGTGATCATTCCAAGCCACTCACCTGCCCCCAAACCAGCAAAACCAGACCGGGAGTTACAGCTTCACTGCACTCGGAGTTTCAGTGCAGCTTAACCCCTTCCTCAGCGTGGAGTAACTCACTTCCAAGGTACAGCTAAACTCTCTCCACATCACGAGGGAGGGCTCATGGGTGTTAGTGGTGGAATGTCAAAGCTGTATCCAAGCAGTTCAGCATTCCCTACTCTTCGACGTGAAGGGCTATATCTATAGGGCAGTTTGTACCTCGCAGGAACTTAAGGAAGGGGAGAAATGAATCAGAGCGATCACACAATGGAAAGGCTGGGGATGTGACAGAGATGGACAGACAAGGCCCGGCTGTATCAGTGACCATGGCTGAAGGATGATGATGCCGAAACCAAAGTAGAAGAAAGCACAAGGAAATGGCCACAGACAGAGCTGTCTGTCCCGGGCAGTGGGATAAGAGCTAATGTAGCTTTTGCTCCTGAAGCTGTGGATGTATTTCTCTTCCCATTATGTTGGTGGTTTTTTCCATTACTTTTCCTGCAAGCACATCACACTCTTCCTCCCCTAACACCCAGCGTGTGATGGGTCTAGAGGAGGGCAGGGAGGATGTCTTTGTAATCAGTCCCACATATCTCTGCATTGTCTGTGTTGTCTCAGCAGTGAATTCAGCCCCCACCACCCTCCCTACCCCCCACTAATGATGTTTTAGTGCTGTTTGTAAAAGCTCTCTGAAGGTAGAATTTTCCCAAATGGAGTTTCCTGGATAGGAAATTGCTTATCTTCGAGTATTATTCTATATGTCTCTAATAGCTCCTTTCCCCCCTGCTAGTCTGTTGAAGTCCCTTTACCCTGGGAGTAATGAATATTGAGCCTGAGGCCACAGAAGGGGTCTTTATGCCAAAAGAAGTGCCCCTCCGCTGTGTTCCCAGCTTCCTTGCCTAGCTCTCCTTTCCATGCCCTTGATCCTGACACTTTCTCCCACGCTGTGTCCTCTGTCAGGCAGAGGGGCCTCATCTGCTGCTTTATTTCAGGCCCTTCTCTAATTACACACTGACATTAGTTATTTATATAATGTCCTTAATACCACAGCATCAATACTGGAGGCGCTGGGGTGGCCTGTGCCTGCCTGCCTGTGGCTTGGCAGGCATCATCCGCTGGTCCTGTTGGTCCAGAGGTGCTGGAGCAGCATCCCAGCATCTGGCATCAGCTCCTCTGGAGAGCTGGAGCCAGGTAACCCAGAGAGGCACAGGGTCACCACATGCCATAGGGTAATCAGAGATGGCCTGTTCCTGGCTGGAGCTGCTGGATGTCCTTGGCAGATGGCACAATGTCCCTTCTGGCTCCGGGCAGCGTGCCTTTGCCCTTGAAGTCCACGCTTATGGCCCTCCCATAGAGGAAGGCAGGGAAGTGCTCACAGATGCGTGATTTCCCCAAGGACTCTGTGTGGGCTTTACCCTGGCCTGCTAAATAAATCCTTGGATGTCTCCTGCGCCCAGACTTGTTTGTGTGTCTGAGGCCAGGGTGGAACGTGTGGTGGGGTGTGTGCAGTTCCTGTTGGGGTTTGGTGTGTGGCTGCTCCAATGGGACACTGATAACGTGGGCCGCCAGCCCGCTGCTGGCTTCCAGTTCCGTCTCACTGCCACTGCTCCTTTCATGTCCTCTGCTGCGGTTTGCAAGGCAGAGTTGAAAGGTTTCTCTGACTAACCCTGCCTGCTGGACTCAAAGGGAAGGAAGTCGACTGCAGCCAAGAAAAGGAAGCCAGTTGGTTTCCCTTCTGCGTCTGCAAGCGCATGTGAGGGGGAGAGGGAGAAGGGTGTAGCCAGATCACAAAGCAGATAGTATGGGAAGACAGCAGACTTCTTCCCTTCCATATTCTCTCTGCTCCACAAGCTCCCTGTGTGCGTCAGCCCGGAGCATAAGGAAAGGAAGCGTGTCCTGGTCAATATTTACCCCGTGGCATAGGGCTGCTGGTGGGCTGCACGCTCCTGGCTCACTCCTTGGCAGTGCAGTGTGTGAAGGCAGCCACGACGGGGAGCTTCCTTCCCACAGGATGCTGGTGCTGGCGGGGCAAGAGGCCCAGATGCCTCCAGTTTGTGGGACAGGAGCCATGGGCTGCGTGGAGCGTGCGATGTGGAATAGCTGAGGATGATGCAGAGATTGCGGATCCCTCTCAGTTCCCACAGCATCTGCACAACTGGCTGTCTCCAGTTTGGGGTCTATAGCAGCTTGGTGGCTTAATGTGTGTCCATAGCCTTGGGGCAGCCTGGCCTGGAGCTGGGTTTGGGTTCACACACACTGTGCTGCAGGCAGCTGCTTCAGGTCATCTATTTCTGTCCTCTGGGACAAGCAGGGGGAGGCCGAGGGCTATTTCTGGCTCTGGTTGCTGACCCACCAAGCCACCCGGGACCAGTCGCTTCCCCTGTAACTCCCTCATGCCAGGCTCACGCTGAAGAGCCAACCCAAAGCTCCCTCTGCCATCTGCATGGGAGGGCTGCCACGTGCCATGCAGGGCTTGTCACAAGGCTGTGACGCTGGCTGTGATCTTTTGATGTGAAGCTGCAGTCAGCTGGCAAGAAGAAACGCTGTCAATAGGTGAACGATGCCCCTGAGGGATGTATATGTCACCCTAGGAGTGGATAACCTACAGACTGAGGTATGCTGGAAAAAGAGCAGTCGTTGCCATCCATATGTTACTTTCTGCCTTGTGTCAAAGGCTGTGAGCTCTGTATATGGGCCACTTCTCTGCTGGCCATGCCATGGGGCAACCCCATCAGTGGGCATCAGGGGTGGTCCTGGTGACCCCAGAGGCTGTGGGACAGGAAGGCATTGGCTGGCACCACCAAATCTTCCCCACCAGATCGG
>JANRGW010035174.1:0-21716 GCA_024733675.1 Psilopsiagon aymara
ACCCTTCTCGCGGCCAGGAACGGCTCTCAGCGAACCGTACCCGCCGCCACACCACCCTGCCCCTGCCCCCCCGGCCTCCTGCCTTTGCAGCTCGCCTTGTAACAGCTAACGATGGAAAATCCGAGGCATTTAAGTGGCTCCCGAATCCGCCCGGGAACCGTGATTGAGAGAAGTCAAATAAAATTTGTCATCTTTAAAATGCAGAAGGACGTTAATGGTGTGTTAGCCCGGATGATTAATACAAGCGCCTGCAAACAACCCTCCAACGTTTCCACCCTCCGCTGCAAGATGAATCGCTGCAAAGCGCCGTTAATCGCTAACATACCTCGGGCCCGAAGCCCCTTCCTGCCCCGCCTCGCTGTGATCACCACTGCGGTGCCCAGTGTCCACACTGGGAGTAATGGGAGTGAGAGCAGGGGTCGTTCCCGATGTCAACCGACAGAGCGGGCTCTGGGAGGCATCACCCCGGGGATCTGCGTCCCATGGGAGCAGGGACGAGTGGGATGTGCTGCCCACTGCAGGGCCCTGCGCTGGGCTCGGGTTTGGGGGCTACATGAAGTACAAGATCCCAGCCTCAACAGGAACCCCCATCCCTTTGGTGGCCAGGCTGGAACAGGGAATCGCAGGGAAGGGCCCCACTGCTCTGCTGTAAATGTGTTTGTGTGTGTGGACAGTCTAAGCTCTATATGTTTATGTAGGCATGTGCAGTGTCTGTGCATGGCTGTGTAGTATACGTGCGTGTTTATATGCCATACATCCAACATGTGTGTGTATACACAGCATGTGTGTGCACGTAATATAAATAAAATGACATTGTGTATGTGCTGCTGGGGGGTGTATGTGACATATATGGGTGCAGTTAAGTGCATGTATGTAACCTATTTGTGGTGTGCGTGTGTTCAGCACAGACAGGAATACAGTGTGTGCACATCTCTGTGTTTGCAGGATGTGCAGGCAACATGTCCAGTGTGTCTCAGTTACATATGTGTGTGCTCTAACTGCATACATGTGCTGTACATGTGTGCAGTGTGCCTGGAGGCGTGTAGTGTGCATCTGTGTGCAGCACAGCATCTGCATGCACACAGGGCATGCATAAGCAATGCATCCCATGTGGAAGGAGGACCCCCTGCCCTCACCCTGCCATGCCCAGCCCATGGTCTCCCCAGTGACTTCTCCTGCCCCTGTCCCCCATCACCCATGAGAGTGCTCATGCCCGGTTCGGGGTGCACCGAGCCCCCCGCACTGCCCGGACACGGTGCTCTGGGAAAGGAGGAAGAGGAGGGGATGGAAGCTGGGGTCCCCCGTCGGGTCCCTCCTCACCCCCTTCTCCTTGCAAGCGGGGGGGGGCAAGAGCAAACAGCGGAGGTGTGAGCCCAAATAAACCGACTCGACCGAGCGGCGCACGCCTCCTCCGCCACCCGCTCCCCCCGGGGCCCCCGAGCATCCTCCCCTGCCCATTGGCTCCGCGGCGGGGGGGGCCCGGCCCTATATAACGTGTGGGAGGCCTCAGAAGGGGTTAATAGGGATAAAAAAAAGAAGGAAAAAACCCACCCCAACAAACCCAAAACCCCAAACCCCGTCCGCCTCATCCCAAACCCCAAAGCCACCACCACCGCAGCCTCACGCCGGAGCTGCCTCCCCGCTGCCCGCCCGGCGGGGAGCCCTTCCCGGCTATGGTGCGCTGCTGAGCGCGGCCCCCGGGGCCAGCGGGGCGGACCATGAACCTGGTAGGGGGCTACCAGCACCACCACCACCACCACCACCACCATATGCTGCACGACCCCTTCCTCCTCGGGCCGGCGGCGCGGTGCCACCAGGAGCGAGCCTATTTCCCTGGCTGGGTGCTCAGCCCGGCCGAGGTGAACCCCGAGATCCCCGGCCAGAGCCCGAGTTACGGAGCCGCCGAGTACGGCCCGGCCGGCCCGGGGCGGCTGGAGGCTCTCAGCGGTCGCCTGGGCCGGAGAAAAGGGGTCGGGGGACCCAAGAAAGAGCGGCGGAGAACGGAGAGCATCAACAGCGCCTTCGCCGAGCTCCGAGAGTGCATCCCCAACGTGCCCGCCGACACCAAACTATCCAAGATCAAGACCTTGCGCCTGGCCACCAGCTACATCGCCTACCTGATGGAGGTGTTGGCCAAGGACAGCCAGCCCGGGGACACCGAGGGCTTCAAAGCCGAGCTCAAGAAGGCCGACGGCAGGGAGAACAAGAGGAAAAGGGAGACGGTAAGAAGAGGGTCGGGACCCCGCTGGCCCGGGCTGGGAGCGGGCAGGGAAAACCGCAGGGCTGTGGGAAAAACGTCCGTCCCGGTCCCGCTGGAACCCTGCTTTTTCGCAGCTTAAAAACAAACACCCGCAGGAGGGAAAGCCCTTCCCGGCTCCCGGGCGCTTTCCCCGAGGGATGAACCCCCGGTCTCCCTGTCCCTCTCCCGGCTGCTTTCCAGGGAGAAGCGGGCGCGTTTCGGGGCAAGGGCGGACGCTTTCTCCCCCCGCCGCAGCGGGTGGGGTGCAGGAGTGGGAACCCCAAAAACCTCTTTTTTTATCCTCGGGCTGGCAGGAGCCGCGGGCTCGGCTGCAGCCCCCGGGCCGGCACAAGGTGCCAGGGCCCCAGCTCCCTCTGACCGCTCCTTTCTCCCCCTTCTCCCCGTCTCCTCTCCCGCAGCAGCCCGAGGTCTACTCGCAGCCTTTGGGCCACGGCGAGAAGAAGCTGAAGGGGCGGACGGGCTGGCCCCAGCAGGTCTGGGCTCTGGAACTGAACCCCTGAGGGCTTTCCCACGACGGCGCTCCCCGCTCGCCCCTCCATGTGCAATGCCGGAGAGAGCCCGGCCCGGTCACCGGAGCCGGCCCGGGCCCTATTGCCCCGGCCGAGGCCGATGCTCCGAAGGAGACAAGCGACCGGCGCCTTGCGGGGCCGGATCCTGCCTGTCCCGTCGGCACCGGGGGCCGGCCGGGCCATTCCCTCCCTCGTCCCTTCCCCTGTTTGTTGTAATCGTTGCTCCTTCCCGCTGCCAGCAGCGATCGGCGGCTCCTGCCCCCCCTGGCCGGGCTGAAGCGGTTTAGTTCGTTTGCTGTTGTAAATACGAGCCCCAAACCCTGTCCCCGTCCGCTGCCTGACCGACGTGTGGCTGCGGTGAAACTACCTAGAGGTGCATTTGGGAACACTCCTGTGCCGGGTTTTCTACCTCAGATCCGCATGACCACTTCCCGAGGGACCGCGCGCGCCGCACCACGTATTTAAAACGGAATAATTAACGAAAACATTAAATAAAATACAAACTCTATGCAAACAGCCTCGGCTCCGACCCCTGCCCCTCCCCGCCGGCTCAGATCCCGCTCTTTGCAGGGATAACGGATCCTGAGGGATTAAGGACTCCCCTGAAATCAGTACCTGGCTATGGGGCCGATCAATGCGAGGGAATTCCCTCCCGTGGGATCTTTTGTGACTTGTTCATGCCGTGCTTGCTCACCCCAGGAGCTGGTGGGCTCTTTGAAGGGTACGCGCTGTCCATCGCGGAGCACAAACTGCCCCTGCCCTACAACCCTTTTCCTTCCTCACCCCGACGACCTGCTAGAGGGACCGGACTTGTATTCAGCGTGGGGAAGGATGGCAGGATCAGGCCTTTACAGCGTCTGGATGGCGCGAGCACTGCGGAGCTGTGGAGCCTCTGTTTTAATGCTGCTGAGTGTAGAGAACCAGGGCTCGGCTCCCCTTCCCTGCCCCGGCAGCTCCCGACTCCATTCTCACAGGGATCCCCTCTCAGCCGCTGCCTCTGCTGCATTTTGAAGGAGCAAAATTCCCCCCTCACCATCAAACACATCGACACCACAAGCCTCAGACACACCAACGCTCACACAGCTCAAAGTCCTCTCTGTCACCTCTTAGGCTTAAATCCTTAATAATCTTTAACAGTTAAAGCTGAATCCTCGTTCCTTTATTATGTGCACACTCAGCTCTGTCACTGAGCAGTGGCTTCCCAAATGCGCTCAGGGCCTGATCCTGCCTGGCCGCACCACCGGTCTCAGGGATCGACCCTGACACTCAGCCGGCTGCTCAGGGCAAAGAGAACCAGCGCGGGGTTGGAAGATTAATCCGAGGGCTCAGCGGGGAGCATTTACATTTTCTATTTGAATCCCAGCTTTTGTTTGCATCTTAAGGTATAGAAATAGTGATGCAACATCAATAAATCGCTGATAGATCCATCAATCTGTGTGTGTGGAGCCACACACCCCCAAAACACAGCAGCCCACCAGTGGGGAAGCAGCTCAGGGTTTATAACTACTTTTTGTGCGTGTACAAACACAGACTGATGGACCCATAAATACATTGGGATATAATTAAAGTTCCTTGAACAATCAGGCTGCGGGAATCAGCCTCTCATGTTTGGGAGCTGCTGCACCACTGCTTTCCGGATGTGTTTTTTGATCTCTTTGAATGATGTGGAGATGAGGATGGAGTGACTGCCTGAGTGCAGCAGTGCTGCACTGATGGGTTTCAGTTTTGTCTGGGCTATAAGAAGTTCAGCACAGCACCAGAGCCACGAGTAAATTTAGAACAGGACATTCCTAAACCCAAATACATTTAAAGGGGAAAAAAACAGAAGGAAAAAGAAAATGCAGAAAATAAGCTGCAAATATCCTATTTTGTGGCTGGGTTTCACGGTCCCTGAAAGCGATGGAGTTTTACGGGAAGGCTCACAAGCCATCACTAACACTAATCCAGTGCACTGTAAAAGTGTTCAGCGCCAATCCTGGTTACATGTGCCTGTATCCCTGCATCTGTACAGCATCGGTTGGGGCTGCTGTCATCAGATAAGAGAAAGGGTTAACAGGGAGACCTAGGACTTGCTCTGCTGCATGGGGCTGGGGGTTCTGCACAGGAGTTGGTGTCCTCAGTCCCGGAACACCACAGACATGGTTTGCAGCCAGCGGACCCTCCTCTACCTCGCCAAGAACCTTTGGTGTTTTTTCCCTGAGTTTTCCTTCTGGAAAAGGGGCACCCTGCCACTCCAAGCGGTGCTCTGCCTGCATCCATTGCCTGCTGCTTTTCTTATCATCAGCTTCTGGTGGTGGTACCTGCTGGTGAACCTCCGGGAAAATCCACACCAGCCTCCCTGCTGATTTTGGAAGGGAAAACACTCTCTGTTTCCAGCTGCAGAGGGTTTCCCTGCCCAGCAAGGGCATTTTCCTGCAAGACACCGGCTCAGCGTTTTGGGGTAGGATGGGTGAAAAAGAGCACTGAACAATTCCTGTTCCCTGGGCTTTGCCGCTCCCAAACCCCCATGATTTAGAAGCAGTATATCTGCAAGCAGCAAGCTCCATCCCTGTCTCATCTCCGGGGCTGGGAAGGGGGTTGATGCTGAGCACAGCAGCTTGGGATGGGTCACCCCTTCACCCCAAAGGGAAAGGAGCTGCAGGGAGGTGGGAGCCCTGCACAGGGACAGCTTATCCTCCTCAAGCAGCAATCCATGTAGTTGGGAGCTGCTTCCCAGCAGCATCCCGGCAGGCAGAAGCAGGGCTCCCG
Organism: Psilopsiagon aymara; assembly: GCA_024733675.1. Lineage (NCBI taxonomy): Eukaryota > Metazoa > Chordata > Aves > Psittaciformes > Psittacidae > Psilopsiagon > Psilopsiagon aymara. The sequence continues at coordinate 5,518 of JANRGW010035174.1, forward strand.
GGACTGGCTGCATCAATCCCGAGTGGAGGAAGCGCAGTTTGAGCACCAGCTTTGAGGTTTGGCCATCCGAATGCTTCACTCATCACCACGAGAGGTGGCTCAGCACACAGCTACAGCTCGACCCTGCCGTGAACTTGATGCCATTGGGAAGCGGCTCGCTCCCGGCACGCAGGATTCAATCTGCAGTTGCCTGGATAGAAGCACACGCACACAGGGACCGCTTGGCCCCGGGGCAGCATCATACGTGTCGAGCCGTGTCCCCTGCCACTGGAATCCAGCTGTGAAGGTCCACGGGGGGGGGGAACCCTGCTGCTCTGCTTGGCCATCGGGCTCTTCCCACCCCTAGGGTTTACGTGCAAAGAAATGGGTTTCCCCCCCCCGTTTTTTTCTCCCCTCCCATCCTGCCAAGCCCAGTCCATGCTTCTTGTTGTTGTAGGTATTTATGGGCCTGTTTATCTGATCTCGGGGGAGCCTATTCTTATCTCTGGAGCAGCAAGGGAAGGGTTACACTGGACAGCTCGGTAGACAGCATGGAGCCAAATAAAATACCAATCTGCCAAAAAAAGAAGAAAAAAAAGATAAAAAAAGAGAAAAAAAGGAAAGAAACACGCAGCTCCAATCACCCACTTAGAGGGTACCTGGAGCAAACCTGCAGGGCCAGGAGGGTGTCCCAAATCGCTGTACACCTCCACTTCCCTGCTGCATGGGATGGATCCTGGAAGAAACCCGGCTCTGCACACACTTTCCGTGAGCAGAGGGGCTGGAGCAGCAGATCTCAGATGAGCACAGGCTGGGGCCCAGCTCAGTACATGTTGGCTCCCAAAAGGGCTGTCTCCAGGGCTGTCTCCAGGCAAGAAACACCCGCACACAGCTTTAATGTCACTGGAATTAGGGAAGAAAAAGACATGTTTAGTGTTTCATGTTGGCTGTTACAGCAGGATGGCCGCGATGCTGCCGTTTGCTTCTTCCTTGGGCTGAGCAGGGAAATGTCCCTGCTCCGGATGAGAGGTCCCCAGACATGAAGGTCATGGCCAGGGCCAGGGCCAGGGCTGCTCCCTCCCATCACCGTCCTCTCTGGCCAGTGACATGGGGCTGGGGAAGGCACTGGGGTGGGGAACCCCTGGGCACTGCCTGGACTCTGCTTTGGCCCCTCCGGAGCCCAGGGGTGCAGCATGGCTGGGCCAGAGTGAGTAGGTTGCATGGGATGGGATAGGGATGGATGGGATGACCCTCGTGCCATGGCAAGCAGGGGGGGACAAGGGCAGCCCCATGCCAAAGACACCCCCCCACTCTAATTACCCCCTCTTAAGGAAGCGCCTGATGGTTCTGGCCATTTAAGGTAGCCCCAGCCCCGCTCAGCATGGGTAATTGGACCATAATTTGTTTTCGGTGTCAAGATGGCGTCAAAGATAAGACAAAAATCTCCAGGTTTGGGGGTTAAGGAGACAGGAGAAATCCTGACCCGGGGCCGACCTCGGAGGAACGGCCACAAACCCCAGTGAGTACCATGGCAGGGAAAGATTTACTGCCAGGGGAGCTTTTTGATCCTCTCCCAACACCCGGAGCCTCTCAGCCCAGGCGCTGGCTCCCAAGCCAGGCTGTCTCCTGGGAACACCGCTCTGGTGGGGAGGATTTTCTGGTTCATGGCATGCAATAGCTCTTCCTCGAATCTCCATGCTTCTGGAGTCATGGAATCCGGAGACCCATTGAAAGAGAAGATGAATTTCCAATCTGTAGCTGTAGAAATGATGTCCAAGCATGGGAAGACCAGAAGCAGCAGGGAGAAGAAGCCTCCAACTCGTTCTTCCCCTTTCTTTTATATTACTTTTAAACCATATCCAAACTCTGAGTTTTCACACTGTGGCTGTCCCTGTTGGGGCTGCTAGCACTGGAAAGCCTTTTCCTCAGTGCAGGATGTTGGGAGAAGTGAGTATTTACTCCCTGCAGAAGTGCTTGGTGTGGGGTTAGCAGAGGTGCTCACCATGGCTTACTGCAGAATGACCCATCCGCGTCGTCCTCAGTGGTGGAGCGATCCCATCAGCAAGCATCTTCTCTGGCTGCAATGACATTTTGCTGCCATTTGCCTGTTGATCTCCCTGACATCTCAGCAGAGCCCTTATGTGAAGCTGGATGGTGTGGGGTGGCACAGCAGCCCACTGGTGTCCTACGCAGCAGATGCATTTCAAGTCCAGGATGGAGTTGGGGCTATCAAGGAGAAGGATCAATGCTCTACAGCTCAGGACAGTGGGTAAAACCAGGCGGGCCCTTTGCTCAGCAGGACTCTGTGCCTTCTCCATGCTGTGTGATGCTGGATGAGCTCTGCCTCTCCTGATCACCCCAAAGCTGAAATGCAATAGCAAACCTGAGAGCCTGCAGGTCAGAGGGGCCAAAGAGCCAGGCAAGGCCGGGAGGAGGATATTTACTGGTGAGAGCGAGTTACCAAGAGGCCTGAGCTGAGCGGCTGCAGAGCAAGAGCTCACACTGAGCTCACTGATTCCTCACAACGAATCCCTGCAGGAGGGAAGGTCTTTGCTTGCAAAGTTTCCCTTTTCCCTGCTTGTTCTTTTGGGTGAGAAATTCAGGTCCTGACCACCCTGAAAGGCTTTACAGTAACCAGAGAAGCAGGGAATTTATGGCGTCACCAGCAGCTGAAAGTGAGGAATTGAACGGAAAAGGTTTTTTTCCCCCCCTTAGACTGCAGCTACCTTGACAAAATTCTCATGGCCTGTAAGTGACCCGCAGGAGCAGCCGGGGGGGATGCGGGATCAGAGCAGGCCGGTTTAACTGCTCGGCCAGCAGCTCATCCTGAACAGAGGAGCTGGAAGGAGGTACGAGTCTGAGCTAATGCATAGAGCTGGCGTCAGTCTTCAAACTCCCTCCTCCACTCACCTTGAGACCAGAAAGAGATGCAGGCACTGCTCGCACACCTCTTGGACTCAGAACCTCCTCTCTGCTTTGTGATCACAACCCGGGTGAGCTCGCTTGCTGATGTGGTGCCCATCATGGTGCTCTCTGGTCCCTGTCCCATATGGAGGTCGGAGAAGCACCAGAGCCATCTCACCTACTCAACACTTCCCTTTTCCCCTGTCTCACAGCCTCTGGGCTTCCCCATGGCACCACGGTGCTCCTTGATGAGAACGCTGAAGGGATCATGGAGTACTTCCTGCAACGCAGAAGGGGAACAGGTCTTGGAGAGTGTTCCAAAAACAACTAGGTAAAAGCAGTTTAGGGGGCTTTGGGGTACTTAAAGAACAAGCATACAGGGATAAGAGACGAAATGGGCTCCAGCTCCAGGCAAAGTGAGACTGAATGCTGGCAGAGCCATGCAGTTATCCCTTATTGGATACAGGGGAAATCAAATAAGAAAGAAAAAAGCGGTCGGGCTCTCCCCTGCACGCTCAGCCACGCCTCTACACCATAAACCCATTAAATCCACATTCACGTTATTCCCAAGTCCTCTGCGCTGCCCTTTCTGCTGGGGAGCGCGGAGCCGAAGCCTGGTTTCCATCAGTGCTGCAGGGAGGCCGCGGGACGGCTCACGCAGAGAATCGGACGCGTTCAATTTCAATGTCCAACCAGGGGAAACAAAACCCCGCAACCAGCCCCAAACAAACCGGGTTTATGATCTCCACATCCCGCTGCAGCCCAGTCCCGCCGCTGGCATCCGACAGGTACAGACAGGTACAACCGAGGGGGCAGCTTCGGGATGGGACACAGGGGTCCCTGGTCCCCCCGCTGCTGCGCTGGGCTCCGAGGCGCTGCTGCCGAGCGCCCAGCGCCGGGTGTCTGAGCTAACACTGCCCTCGCACGGCGGCTCGGAGCGCAGAGATGCGCATCGCAGCCCCGTCGGATCGATCAGGCTGCTCGGGTTCTCGGTGTGAATTTTGCTAACGACTGAGCAGATTCCTCCTTGGTTTTGGACTTGAAATCTTCCGCGGGTTTCTTGGCATGAGGTTAAGCAGCATTATTCATTAGTCTTCAGAAAGAACCGATTAGCTGGCGGGGTGTATTTGTATCACCAGAGTTCCCACTATACTCTCTCATGCTAAAGAGGTGTCTGCATAATAGGTTGCTGCTTAGAGCTCTTCTCCTGTAGCCCTTCTGCCCTTTCTCCCCAGGGAGGACACCACCTTGCTGTGCTGGCAGAAGAGCCCATGCTCACCAGTTTGGCAATGCAAATGACAGGCTTTTCCCCTTCCATTGGGTTATGCTGCTCTTTCCTGAAGACTTTTCCCTGATACCTCCTCAAGAAGCATTACAACACACAGGGGATGCCCTGTGAGTGATCCACACTTGCTCCATGCTTCTGTGTCCCCTCCGGTCCAACCTTCAGCTGAGGGCTCCCCAAGACAGGCACAACGCTGGTAGCAGAGCAGCAGCACGTTGCCTCGTACAGAAAGATCCTAGTTCATTGCAAAGGCCTCCAGACAAGTTCATAAACACAGGCACTGAGGACACTGGGATTGCTTCCGATTACGCCAGCTCAGTCTCCCCCAGGGTCTCCAACACATCAAGGTCAGCCGTTAGCTAAGAGAGTATCAGACTCAAATGTAACTGCTGATCACTGGTTGTTTCTCCCAGCAGAGTAAAGCACCAACACAATTCAGTTCAGCTCTCTCAGGTCTCTTCCCTGCAGTCCCCACTCCCTTGCTATCAAATGCCCTGGGATGGAGGACAGGGGAACAAGTGCCTCCTGTCTGCAGCACTGGCAGGATCAACAGGCATGTTCTGCATGGCTGGAAGTAATGACACAGTCACAATGCAAACTGGCAACCTCCTCCCAGAGGACAATGTATCCCCTGCTGTGAATTGAACAATGATGAGGAGACAGCTCAGTTGGTTGTAGGACAGCACCAAGGAATAAGGATACAGGAGATGTTGGAGAATTATCAGTGCAAATCTGTACTGCACATCAACAGTGTAATTTAACTTGACAGTGATAAAGGTCATGTATTTTGAGTGTAAAGCTCTCCACATCCTCCTTTGTGAGACCCAAGAGCCTGAAAAGCAACACCACAACCCCTTTCCTGGCTAAAAAAACAGTGCTAAAGGATGCCTCAGGCAGTGCCAGCAGAGCCTTAGGAAATTCCATGACAGGGTTCAGGAGAACAAGCATTCAAGCCCCTGCTTCTGGCATCAGTCACTTCCTCACTGCATCTTTGCCTGTAAGGCTGAGTCAGGAGGAGAGCAATATGGGGAAAAGAAATGAAACAGCACTACACAGAACAGGATCATGCAGACAACGGGTTGAACATCGGGATGCCACATGACAGCATCGCTCTGGAGTACAACCCACCTCATCAGCTGGGATGCAGCTTCAACTCTGGACAACAGGAGCGAGCAGTCATGCAGGAGACATAGCCAAGCGTGTACTTGCTGTAAGCAGAAGCACAGGGTTGAACTGAAGAGTATTCATTAGGAGACATCAATCAAATGAGATGCTGCACTTGACTGTTCATAATATAGGGGGGAAAATCCTCAGCACAGAAAAGCCCAACACCCCAAAATACAGCTCACGTGGCTCTCCAAGCACCTCCTTCTTTCTTGCGAGTTGTCTCACTGTGGCATTCAATGTCCCCATGATTTACATCTGCAGAACCCACTCAGGTCCGTCACAAAATACCCTATCACCTGAGTTTTCTGCTTCAAGCCCGACACCCCCTACTCAGCAGTGCTGTTCCCCTCTGTGTCTGGTGGGAAATGACAGCAAATGAGAAAAGCCTGGCACAAAAGGGTCATGCAAAGCAGAACTCCATCGGCTCCGGAGCTGAAAGTGGTAAGGGCAGGAAGGCAAACAGAAGGGAATGTAGGCCTCGTTGCTAGATAGATCATTTATTAAAGTGAAATTCAGCATTGTATCTTTGTCAGACAGTACAGAGTTAAAGTCTCATACACAGTGGAAGCAGGACATCTCCTACACCTCAGAGAAATGGGTTCTACAGTTTTTGCTATAAGTTACTAAGTTGCTTTAACAATACACAGCTATATTACACAGTTAAAAATACAAGGTGTCCAAAACATTTGGCATAAAATCAGCACAACACATGGAGGCCAGAAACAGAAGAGGGAACACAGTTTTTCTCTCCTGGTAAGCCTGCTGAAAGACTTCAAGCCATGCTGCAAGTTACCTGCTATTCACCACCCTTGCACTCTAGCTGTGGAGTAAACCCAGCCCTGTTTGGGCTCAGCTAAGGGGCTCCTTGAGGCTCCTAATGCACAGGGTGGCTGCAGAGTTGCTTGCAAGGGAAGCTCAGGTTTAAGGCAGGAGCCTCCCCCTTTCCCCACACTTCAATTCATTCCAAACAGATGTGTTCGCCAGGAGTCCAGCCCACGAGACCAGGGATAGCTGTGAAAAGTGCAAGGAGTACCTTACATCCTAACAGTTCATTTGCACTTTGAAAGTGGAACATAAGAACTCCCTGACTTGATAAGCTAGAGCTAAAGGGCAGCAGTGACAAGAGGAGTGAGGCATCAATAACATTCCTTCACCTTTAGGGCTCTTCAGTCAATACTTGGGGCAGTACAAGGACTCCTTTTGTACAGGAGGCCCCCTTGTATTGCCCACTCCTTTAAGCTGTAGAGACAAAGTGACTCTAGTGCTCTAGGGAAGTGAATGATCTGCACATTTAAATAAACAGTCCCTCAGCGACCATTTCTCCCCCCTCCAACTGCAGTTACTGCTGAAGCTCTCCCATCGGTATTTACATTTGGCTCAACCAAAAGATGTAAAGTGCGCAGCTCCCCCCTTCTTCCCCTCTCATAGGACATCCATTACAAGAGCTAACACTGAACAAATCCTCCTCCACGCTGCTGTTGTTCAGTCTCTCTGTGGGCCACGTCCTGTTTCATCTCTGTGCCAACATGAACCCCTTGAAAATACACACTCACTGTGGGTTACTGTGGCTCCTGTTTTCAAAGCCTCTCTGAATCCAGCCTGCACTTCAAACTAACTTGAAATGCCAGACTTGCTATGCTGTGGTCAAGTCTTGCACACCAGGGCATCTAGTGATTTACAGCCACGTTACTAAGGAAAACCAGGACACGAGAGCACTGGGGACAAGAGGTACAAACCTGCCTGCTCTGCTTCTCTCAGGCTTGAGCATCTAAAGTGCCTGGCAAAAGAAACATTAACTTTTAATGCCATTGCTCACTTCATGTTAGACAACATTATCTGAGATGCAGAAACTCAGGCCCTGCATTCTAACACAGCCTCCTCGGATAGAGTTGCACTTTTCAGCCATCAGATTGTCACCAACTCGAGTCTTCACATGCTTCCAACTCCCTCGACTTGAGCTCAAGCTGATAACTACCAGCAATGATTTCTTCTTCTTCTTCCCTTAAAGTGAGCAGAGGGTCAGCATTCAGGATGGAATTAACCCAGAAGAGATATTTCTGCATTATTTGGATCTCATACTACTGGCTTTGGATATATTCAGAAGTCTAAGGAAGTTAATGCAACTCTTCAATGAGAATTGAATTAGGCAATGTAATTGAATTAGGCTCTGTAATGGTGGGAGAGCTTCAAAGACGATTCCTCTGCCCCAGGGTGAATGTCACCTATGCAGGCTTGTAAGAAATAAACTTCCACTATTAGAAATGGAAGATGACATCTGGTCATCCTCCATGCCCCCAAGGCTTGTGCTCCATGATTCAAAGCTAGACAGAATTTAAGGCCCATCTGTGAAAAGCAAAAATGTAAAAGGAAAATCAAACTCATCATACCAGCCAAAGCCATTTGGGTCTTCCACCTTCCCAACAAGTCACATCTAAAAGTGCTGAGCAAACGTCCCACCTCATGGCTTCACAAGTGTGAGGTTCAAACACATTTACTTTGAAGTTTAAACCAAAAAGAAATTGAAAAGTCATTTGTTGTTTAATTGGCATGCAGCATAAGGAATCAAATACACAGCATGGTTTCATACAGAACAACGATTGCATTGTTACGTTTTCTGGTTATTAGACACTAAATGCTTTTCAAGAATCACAGGCACCCTGAACATGGATATTGCTACTGAATTGATGTGTGATTTCAGTTTATAGCATGGGAGCCATTAAGTGGCTAACCCTTCCAACAAGACATCGGCTTCTTTTTGCTCAAGGCGTTCAGCTCAGTTGAGAACAAGGTAATAAGGCATTTGCAAGGGTTTATAAGGCCGTGGGGTCCGACAGCCAAAGATTCTTCTGTTTCTTTGGTGTCTTGCCTCCAAGCTTCTCACCTTATAAACAACTGCTAATGGCTGGTAAACATCTCTTCATCATCACACTACATTAAGAATTTCGTTTTTCTTCCCAGAAAAGGTATAATTGCTTTAAGAGTGACCCAATAGGATCACGTTTCACATCAGTTGACTATTTTAAGGAAAATAAAAATAAGTTTCCTAGATACCACCTCCGCACAAAAGCATTCCAGTGAATACACCTGAACAGATGGAACCTGCCACCGTATTTCCTTGAAAAGAATCATTTTGCTGCTGGCTGCTAAAACACCCCAACAGATTTATTTACTCTTAGGAATAAAACAAAACAAAATACAACAAAAAAAGAAGGTAAATCCCAAACAAACTACATTTTTTTTACAGTTTTGGTCTAGAAGTTACAACGAGGCATAACCCTCTCACCTCAGAAACTCATTTTCCCTTAGTAATACCCTCTGATTAAATGAACACTTTGAGGATTACCCATGCAGTCAGAGGGTACCCTCTTAGCTATCTGTTCTGAATGAGAGAAGCCAGATCATGGTGACTGATGTGGGAATTACTCCACCCTTTCAATAAGGAAAGGACCAGTAATTAGGAACTTCTTAAACATTCATGAAATGCCAACACAAGACATTCTCTCATCATTCCTTGAACCTCTCTCTTGTCTGATGTTCTTAAAATCCATACTGGATTGAACAAGGAAATGCTGAAACAATCACACTCCCCAAAACTTCACAAATGGGACGTGTACCATAACAGAGTATTTCTGCCTATGACACAGGACTGAGACATGTCAAAGTTTGTTGAACACGTTTTTGGAGTATTAGCAAACACTTCAGAGCTGATGTGAACAGCCTGCTTTAAATTATAACTTGGATTTTAAAGAGACCCTGGGAAAGCCTTAACAAGAGCTTCACTATATGAACCCCTCATACCTTCCGAAGCAGCACTGAGCTGGGATCATGACGTGTATTTAGCTCTTCAACAAAGCTTCATCCAGTTTTGGAATAGTAAAACCTGCCATTGAGAAAACGTTAGCCAGAGTTCTCTACTGTTCAGTTTGTTGCTTAAGGCTTGTTGAGAATATACTCTCTACGTGGAGTCTTGGCATCTTGTAACAGAATGGAGACATCAAAACAGCAAAAAAAGAGTGGTGCTTTAAATGATGACATCCCCTTGAAGAGATTCGAGGTCACTGGAGAACAGTCAGTCACAACCAACACTTTCATAAGCTCCTTTTGCCAAAATAACCACTGCATTATTTGTAAGGACACCTTGGCTTTAAATAACAAAATCAGAGCGATCTCTTCCTACAGCACCCAGTTACAGAGCACCAGCATCCTCCACTCACACAGCTCTTAGGAAAGCACAAGTGATGCTCATAAAAGGCAAGTGCTTTGATACTTCTTGCCCACTGCAAAGACAGATGAAATGCGTCATGCTCCACTCAGGTCACTCTCCCAGTTATGGTACTACACCCATCAGCGTAAGTCTGCTTTCACCAAAAGAAACTGCTGAGCCCACTGATCGACAGCAGCTCTGTGACACCCGCTGAAGAGCATCTTCAGTATAAAATTTGTTTGTGACTGACACGTGATCTGACACAGAGATTAAGAGACAGATGTCCCTGTTTCACCTACCATCACTGAGCCTTGAATACAAAGGAAATACGCGTAAGTGAATTAAATGAGCATTTCTACCAACAGGACCAGACCCAGCAGATAAGCTGTATTTGCCTTAATACCACATTCTGAGGAAACGCAGAAGTTTTTAAACGCTTACAGACAATTAATTAGTGAGCTCTGAAATAAAAGAAATTAGAAAAAGAGATTGCAGAGAGTTATTTGGCATCCATGTCAGCAGCAGTTGGGAGGAAGAATGGTTAAAGAAAAATGAATCCATTTCAGACTAGCGAAGCAGAATTCACGGGAGCAGATTTGGTGAGCTGGAGCATCTGTAGAAGACTGGGACTTGAAGCACTGACTCAAGGCAGGACAGAGCATGTGTAGGTGGGGAGCAAGCTTCAGGCAAACTTCTGGCCCATGCACCTCAATAATGGATTTAATCTCTGTCGCTGTTTCAGTCCTTGGCCAAGACAAACTGCAGTGGTGGCTTGTGATGCAGTCTGAATTCAGTGAGAAAATGCCATCTGTGATCTGAATTGCACTGAGATGCAGATTTCCAGAAATGGTTTAGAACACCAAGTTGTCAAACTCCACAGTCCTACGGGTTTACTTGGTTTCTGCATTACCCTCATTTCCCTATTCCAATGTGACTTTGAAATGAGGGGAAGAAGTCTTCAGAAACATGCTGGGCACATGTTTCCCAGTACTCCTGATAACAATGTCTATAGCTTTTTCTGTCATCCAGACTTACTGCATTTAAAAAAAAATTTACAATATGCTTCAGCAGTTTTTATATACCTACAATGCACAATACCATCTGTTCCTTCAAGGTCTCTCTTATCCCGAGTCTTGTTCATCTTCAGTCTAGTTGCTTGCTACCTTCCGATTTCTGGTCCAGCCTGCTCTTGTTGTTCTTCACCATATAGATGAAATATGCAAGCGTCTCCTTCTCATTCACAGGAATATTCCTGAAGTGACGACTGACAGTCTGGAAGGACAACATGGAAAAAGACAGAAATCTGACATTAAAAAGGAGAAATAATCAGAACAGGGTTTCTCTTCGCTTTCCAAAAACAATTTTACGGCCACTGAGTGTAATATACTTTTAGTCAAACATGCACCAATTCAAACTGTCAGTCCTCATTTACCTCTCTCTCTTTACAGCTGGAATGTGCCTATGAACACAGCAGAGTTTTGCTATGTCAGCAGTATTTCTTGCCAACCTACAAATGAAATTTGGAAGCCATAACGTCCTCCTGCCAAGGCAGCGTGGCCTCTCCTAAGTGACATTTCGTGCTGAGATTATCTGGAGAGCAAGTTCTCCCTGCAGCTCAGTATTCTAAAGGAGAGTGTCAGAAATACTCAAACGCTTTAATGTGTGAACAAGATGCAGCAAAGTTTTAGAACCCAAAGGAAAATGCACTGGATAAGTTTTCACTGAGAGGAACGCCAGAGGATTTGCAAGGGGAGGGTTAGGATTTGGTTAGGGCTACCCCTCACTGGCACTGGCATAAACCCTGCTTTTTCCTCAGAAAATGAATGTAGAAAGCATGGAGCTGGATGAGATCTGCTTCTTATACGGAAGAAGCTCTTTTTTGATACCCAACACAGCTCCAGAACTGGATTTTGATGCAGGCTGAGCAATAAGTCACTCCAAGAAGATTTATGGAAGTTTGAGTTTTCCTTACGGTGGGGTAGCAGCAGGAGTCTAAGAGCCTCAGGCAGCAGTGATTCAAGCATGGGAGCTGGACGAGGATCCAGCGTAGGGTCAAAGCTGCTCAGACTTCACAGGAAATCTGGGAAGTGTGTGACAACTCGAAGTTAGGCTCCCTTTATTTTCTGCTTGCACAGTAGTTTTATTTGTTTAACTCCTGGGCACATTCATGGTAAATTGCCTAAGTATGTAGTCCTTCATGGCAGGAGGTAGCTGAGAGACAATGAACTGGTTAGGTAGAACATGACAAATCGGAACTGCTACTGAGGACATACACCCACCCTGCTTCACTTAACTTACTCCTACATGCACTACATTACACGTTTTCTATATTCTGTATATTCATGCCCTAGCTGACTTTGAAAGAGAGCAAGATAGCATCTTGCTGTCTTTTTCAGTCTGCTGGTTTTTGTCTTTAAAGCAAAACTGTTTCGAGCAGTTGTGACAGCCTCAGCTTACAAAATCATCCTTGTTACCACTCAGTAACTGTTACAGATTTTTCAGTTTTACAGTTTAGAGAAGACTTTTCCCACTGAATACCTTCAGATCAAGTCAGGAAAGAGAGCAGAGCAGATGCACACCAAGCACAACTAGCTCAAATAACAGAGAGTTCTTTCTTAAATGGTACCCCATATGGTGAGAAAGCAGCAGTAGAGGCCCTTAAGGAAAGAGCCTTTTATTGAGTTAATACAGAATCATAAGACATTAGGACAAGGGAGGAAATAAGGAATCTGAAGTCATGGTCACAGATTCTGCCTTTAGTAATAAGCAATCCCAACCAGTTCAAGTGCCTGTGAGGAAAGAAAAACTAACGGGTTGACTAGTAGTGTGGAGGTCTGAGTTTCAGTCGAACAGCCATCTTCAGCTAATACCCAGCCACTGGAAACTAGGCTGCTTCTGCAGCCTAAAGGTAAGAGGCTGTGCCTATGAACAAGGAGGGAAAGGAAGCAGGTAACAGCAAGTTACTAAGACATGCTTTCAAGAGCCAGCTTCCACGTCTTCCATGACTGTCTCAGGTGAAAGCAAGTGCACAGCTTTCTGTTGGTGCCATCTCCTGAAACCTTCCGCAGAGCACAGTACGTACTAGCGAAGAGTTGCTACAGGCATTAGTGTCCACAAAATGAGCACGTGAGCAGAGAAGATAAAAAGTGTTTTAATAACAAAGATAATACTATCTCTGTCATCACTTACTTCTGCCAGCTGAGCCTTGTTGAGTCCAGGCCTAGTCTGCAACTTATAATGTCTCTTGTAACGTCGCAGGGTGTTCACCTGGAGCTGGAACAAGTCAACCTGGAAGTGATGCAGAGAAGAGGGGATGAGCACCACCTTTTGCTTGTTATCAGGCAGAAATATTGAGGTATCTAAAAGTAATGCCTCCTTCCTCAACAGGACTCTTCCCTGCCTGCATTCAGCACCACATCAGCTTGCCTTACTGACAAATCCAAGTATATTTTGTATCTGTTAATGTTGAAGGACCAAAACAGCCCCAGGGAAATAGAAAATTTTGTTCTGGTTCACATGCTGTCAACAGAATTGCTGGCCAATTTCTGCTCTCAATTACACCTCTGCAACCTCCAAGCAGAGAGGAACTTTTTGTTCCCACAAGGTTGAAAAAGCTCACACATGAAATATCAATTTAGCAGGCACTGAACAAATGACTTCTGACATAAAACAGAGTGCAGAGACAGGGAAGAAATGAAATTCAAATACTTAAATGGGAAATGCACAGTTTAAAAGCAAAGCTGGGGGAGGCTGCAGGAAGGAAGATGAAAATCATGTGGAAAATGCCATGCTTCAAAGACAAAAGGAATCTCTGCTGAAAACCAAGAAGAAAATGACATTAAAGCTGACACAGTGCAGAACTCCCCGATCAGTTAGGTGACGTGCATCCCTCAGTTTTTAACCACCAAATATGCTGCATGCTCTAAAGCACTAACGTTTTTAGGTCTTCACCAATCATCCTGGCAACTAACATAAAGCCTGAACAGGAAAGGTTCAATGGAGAACCTTTTAGAATGGAAATGCAAACAGCTACAACAAAAATCAGGTATCCTTAAAAAATACACAAACCAAAAGCTTGCTATTCCTTCAACATTTCCACACCAGAGGTGTGTGGACAGAGCTTTGCAGTCAAGGCACAGCTCTCCTGCAAGGCAATTCTTGGGGGCTTCCCCATCAATTAAACTGCTTTTTTGTCAGTAGAGGTGGCATTTCCAGCAGAGGGCTCTGCGGAGGTGGCCAGAACTCTGAACATCACCTCCGCACAACTTCCTGCAATGTCAGCAGTACCAGAAACATCACCGAAGCAAGTAGAGCACACAGTGGCACAGAGAAGAGGTTACTCTAGAGTTCTGCAACACAGGCAACCTCCCCCAGGCCTATTTCCTGCAAATAAAGAAGTTACAGATTATCTGAAGGTCTTTTTGAATAGTGCCCAAAATCCCATCTATGCAAAGGTCTGGAAAAGCTAAATATCCCTGGATAAAAAATACCCAAACATGGAGAAAGTGACCTATTGAATCCTCTGGTGTACCTCCGAAACAATGCACACAAAGGTAACAAAGAACCACATCGGGGCCTCAGCCACCACTGAAAATAATTTATTTTTAAGTAAGAACTAGCATTCAATATCGTTTTAACAGCTCTGTTTGGAAGCAGTACATAAATGAAGCTGTGCAGTTACCTTATTACACCTCTTTTTATAGAGAACTTTACATGGGCAAAGAACTCACACAGGAATGAAGAAGAGAACTGGGACATTTTCACACATCAGAACAAAAGTATCCCTGAAAAGTGAGAGCAACTCCACAGCAGCTTCTGAGGAGCTGTGATTTAAAATGTCAGTGTTTTCTGATACTTGAAAACATCCAAGAGAAACTTCAACATGCTCAAAAGCAGCCTACACCCACTGGGCACCTACTAACCTCCGGGACATCCGTTTCATGCTCAGGAGAGTCACCCCCATCATCACTTGTCTTCCTCTTTCTTTTGTTTCGGACACTCTGGATGAAGTTCTTGTGAAAATCACAAATATACAGATGCCTCACCTAAGAACCAGAAGTGGTGAAAAGGCAATCAAACCGGGTACTGCAGAACAGCATTCAACAGCAGCCACTTCCACAGCAGCATTAGAGGTGACTGGCATGACTGCCTGCCTCATGTGGTAAGGAATTTCTAATCTTAAAGCCCAGGCCTGATATCGTCCTCTTGAGTTAGAGGTAATTTACATTACAAAGATGAAAAGCAAGGAAAATGAAGGACTGGAGAGCTCCAGCTGAATCTCTGCAGATAATATATTTCTTTTTTATGGCTGCAATTGTATGTCAGGAAAAAAACCCCAGGTAATTGTGCCGAGGAAGAGCATTTGCTGCAGGACTTACTATCAGGTAACCACCAAGAAAAACATTATTCTGGTCTACTCTTCTGAACATTCTGATTTGAATAACACAGAAGATTATTAATGCAAGTGTTTTAAAACCTAGACCAAACAGAAGTTAGGCAATTACCTCAATTCAAACAAGCAAACCAAAAGAAAATGTCTCCAACAGTTTATCCTGCCACGGAACCCCCCTGTTTAACAAACATTATCTCACTAAACGTAGCATAGAGAAAACCAAGAACCACAAATGATCAAAATTACTTGGTACCTATCAGGCAAAAACCACAGACCCCAACATTTGAAATCACTTTATGTAGCCAGCATAACACGTTCTCTTCATTTTGAGTTACTAGTCTGATTTCCTCTTTATTTCTAAAGCCTACATCTGTCAACAACAAATCATTCCTAGAGTGAAAGAGATTACTATTCCACTAGACAAATCTGCTGAGGACTACAACCAGGACAAATAATCTGGGTTTTAATAAGACTGTATTTCAAATCGAGTCACTCTCCTCCCATGATGCGATGTATTCCGGCTGTCAGAAACAGACCCAGCCAAGCAGGGAAGCTGCCAAAGACTCCGACACAAAACTTCACCTTTTTGTTTCTTATTTACATAATCTCCAAAGATCAGGTAAGAAAAGCAGAACTCCATTAACTGAGCTGCTTCTGAGAAATTCCTTCTGTACTCTTTGACAGGCTGCGGTGCTCTACCTATTTCTCTACTTGGCAAGCGACCTGTTTCTATCTTGAGCTGACAGCTGTCACTTAATGTCACGAAGGGGTCAGCAGCAAACGGAGCTGCTCAGGGCCGACCAGCCAACAAGCATGCAGGTGCCCTGGTGAAGAAGCAGCACACCTCACCTTTCCATTAGATGCAGTAATAAGCTGCCTTAGGGGAACAGGAATTCTTAGCAACTGAAAGAACACCGCCAGTGAGCCCCAGCTCCAAACAGCAACCCAGCCCGCTGATTCCACCTAGCTGCAGCAGCGGCTTCCAATACGAAACCGAAATTAAACCTGCGCTATTACCTCCAAAGCAAAGGTTCCTGCGCTCCCCCGACCATTACCTGCTCCCCACCGCATGAAAGCTTCCCCGTTTTCAGCGCTGCTTCATTAACCCTCAGGATACAACCAAGGAGAACAGCCGCGACTTTACCCCGGCATGTTCTTCCCGAGCCCCAGCTCGGTAACGCCGCCGACGGGAAAACGCGGTACAGACGAACCGCTTTCACCCCGCGGAGCATCGCACCCGTGTTCCCACCGCTCCTGGGGTACACTGC
>JANRGW010035177.1:0-32757 GCA_024733675.1 Psilopsiagon aymara
AGGCCCCCTTCAGATACTGGAAGGCTGCTATGAGGTCTCCATGCAGCCTTCTCTTCTCCAGGATGAACAGCCCCAACGTTCTCATCCTGTCTTCATACAGGAGGTGATCCAGTCCCCTGATCATCCTCCTGGCCTCCTCTGGACTTGTTCCAACAGTTCCATGTCCTTTTTATGTTAAGGACACCAGAACTGCACACAATGCTCCAAGTGAGGTCTCACAAGAGCAGAGTAGAGGGGCAGGATCATCTTTTCTAAGAAACTTCAGGAACAAGTTACTGAGAGAGGCTGCCTATGATTACTATGCATGACTACTGAACAATGAGTACATTTATCCATGTCACTGAATGATTGCATTCAGGTATCTCTCTAGGTAGAGAGAGTTACAGTCCCACCACCCAACCTAAGCAGCTTACTCAGAAGAAGAGTATTTCTCTCACCTGGGTATAACACCCAAAAATTCTTAACATACATTGTTCTTCTGCATACTAGCTAGAGCATACTGCTTAACTACTCCAGATAAAGCTTATATATTTTGCCTGTTTTTTCATGGTATGCAATTCAAAAAACAAACACAAAAAGCCAATAAACAGATTTAGGAGGAAGTTTTATACCTGGAAATTGTTCATCAGCCCATACTGACATCCTGGCTGACAGGATGAGAAATCATAGTTTAATTTGCAAGCTGCAGCAGTGCAATTCGTCAGCTCCGTGACAATGGTGTCATTAACATTCCCTGTGGCATCCCGCACAACACAGGAACCTAGAGTGGACACAATGACAAAATAAAAACCGGCACAAATAGGCTGAACATGAGCTTAAGCACATGTCAAACTCAATTCCCTTTTTATGTATACATATTCTCACAGCACAACATTAAAACACAGGTTTTACACTTTTAATACATTTCAGGACTAAGTGCATCTTCATTATGAGGAACAAATATAAACAAGCAAAGCAATTGCTCTCTTGCCTTGAATAAATCTAAGTCTAGTAGAAAGGAAAGTTTTAGCACAGAGGAAAACAATGTCAAGACTTGCAAAAGTTAACTGCACAATTTTAGTTCAACATATTATTTCCGAATAATGAGTTTCCACATAGCTCTTTAAGTTAGTATTATTCAACATCACTTGATTTTATAGTTTCTCTTTTTGTCGATTTTCCTAGAGAAACGCATTTTAGTAATGTATGTGGACAAGTGTGCACAGTGTTGCTGCTATTTCTTTTCCACTGGTATGCTGACATTCAAAAAAATTAAGCAGTGTGTCACGAAAGCCTCTTGCAAGCCGTATCCCAACACTAAAGCTACCTCCTGTGTAGGACCTTATTTTGGTTTCTTGGTGAAAAACAAAGCTGGACAATCTCATTGCTACTACATTTTTTGCAATTAATTTTATCACTTTATCTTATTGGCTTCAATTTATCTTTGACTATTTGTAATTTGACTAGTCAAGAAAACGCTGAAGGCACAGCACTTCACCTCTTATGTACTAAGAAAACCCCCAAAAATGTACCAGAAAGCCCACAAATCTTCTGCTTCAAGGTTTTTTGACTTAAAGAACACCACAAACTAGAGCAGCCTAAATATTAACATTCTGTAGATTAATAGTTGAGGTAGTCAGATTGTTTGAATAACAACACATATTTCCAGGAAAAGGAATTAAATAAGGAATGTGCAAGAGAGAAGTTTAGAGAGCAGTATCCAATAGAATTTCCTGAAGTTGGTCCTTCAGGAACTTGAATGACAACGAGGTTCTGGGAAGAGGACCACATGACTACTGAGGACCTAGCTCGCTTACTTGCAAAATGGAAAGAAGGGCACAGATGTGCTGCAAGCTTCTTTTCTGACATTCCGTGTTATCTATGTATTTTGTCCTTCATTAGGAAAATGAACTTCTGAACAGCTATAGCATATTTAGATTGCTTCTGAAGTGTTACAACAGTCCACAGTGATAGCTGGTAGGTGGACATTACTTAATCCTTCCACTTCTTGGATTTATTTTTGAGACTACTTATTAGGCCAAATTGGTTCAATTTCAGTAAGAGTTTCCTATCTTGATCATCAGTCATGCTTTTCTTGTGGGGATGTAGACAGGCTGGGTTTTTTTTTGCTTGTTGTTCTGCTTTAAATGAGAGTAAAACCTCTATATGAGAAAGTTTCTTCTATTTTTTCCCAGCATTCAAGCAATGTATAACGTATGTGACAACATACTAGGAGAATTATTCATAGATAACTGATGGTAGACTGCAGTAGCAGGCCTATTCAGTTGAGCAACTCATTAAATAGCTACAAATGCACTATCACAGCCCTCCTATTCCTCATTCCCTTTTTCAGAGTTTAGAGCCAACTTGCTGGCAGGTCCTTCACACATGGAATCAAAGTATGATAGACAGGGACAATCATACTGTGAACAAACTTAATGTGAGCCTTGCTATGACTGAACACAGAAGAGAAGCCAGCTGGGCAGGCTCCACTCTCAGCAGAAGATATTTAGATGTAAGTCACAGACTTTAATGAATGACAGTTAAGTAAAACACTTTATTTATTTATAAGTTTCTGGCAACATTTTCCTTAAGAACCTTTATGTCTTCTTTCCTGTAAAAACAGGAAAGGCATCTATAAACATGTTTCTGCCAAAGTAAAGTTTTGCCGTGTTATCAGCCTCAGGGGAACAGACCACCTCTATAAAGTTACTTCCCAACTCCATACAAGCAGCAAGGATTCCAGAAATGCAACACCAAGTCCTTCAGACTGCAGTTGAGAGTGTTTAACTTCTCAGGTGCTACAAATAGACACAGCCTCTCACTAATTTTACTTCCCTGTGTACAGAGAACAGGCCATAACCCCATTTGGAAGTTTGGGGGGGTTTTAATCACAGCTTCCCTTGGTTTTAAAGCAGTAAATGTTTTTCTTTGAGATACATCTTTCAAGAATTTTGACATAAAAGTTGGTTGTGCAATCTTCATCCTGACACCTGCATATCTGCATTAGTCCCTTGCCAAAATATGGAACTGCATACTTTTCCCTCACAGCTGCTGTTTGAAATAGGCTATCTCTAGCAGCAGGACTAGCAGTTTTCCCCTTCTAAGCCTTCTATACTCAGTACAGAGCATGCATATACTGAGCTAAATTCAGAACATCATCTTCCCCTTCAGACATGACTACTCACTGACATTTACCAGCCTCTTCTAAGTTTTAATGATGTGCTTATCACTACTTTGGAAATTTACAGTGGGGAATAGGGTGTGGGGAAAGGAATAGAAGTATTTGTATTTGTCTGATCCCTGATTGGACAGCTCAAAACCCCTAACTTTCACTCATGTCATAATCTTCTATAATAGCACTGGGCTTTTCTAACTACAACAATTCTAAGTGTAAGTTATAGAAGGCAACTAAAGCAGGACAGACACGTCTGATGCATCGAACAATTTCATGTTCAGTTGGTTTTGCAAGCTGCTCCTTTTGCAGTACGAAAAATTAGGTTTTTCATGTTTGAAAGATGATCAAAGAATTACATTATCAAATGAATTTTAATAAGCACTTTGCTCTCATGTAGGTTCAAGTTCTAAAGTATTCAAATTTAGTAGCAGAGGTCTATGTGGTCAATCTATTTAGGAAATAAGTGTAGGTCATTATGCTGCATAAAGTAAAATCACCACAGAGCAACAATCTGGCAGAGCTACAGTACAACGTTAGCCACCAGAGGCAGACCAGTAAGACTGGTATCTTTGGAAAGGAAGTATCATTAGTAGTAAGATCAATGGTACTCTTATGAGAATTTCATTCAAAAGGCAGCACAGCTAAGATAAGGCAAGGTGAAAACTAATTACTTCTGCCAGAAACTATATTATACTAATAACATTTCCAAATCATATGCAAGAAACACGTGAGATACTTTTACAGTCTTGTAGAATCACTTAGGCTGGAAAAGACTTTTTCAGATCATCAAGGCCAAGGGCATACCCAACACTAGCAAGTCCACCGCTAAACCAAGTTGTTTAGATGGTGGACACACCTACACATCTTTTATATACCTCTAGCAACAGTGACCCCGCCACTTCCCTGGGCAGCCTGTTCCAATGCTTGACAACCCTTTTGGGAAGAAATTTTTCCTCATATCCAATCTAAACCACCCTGGCGCAACTTGAGGCCATTTTCTCTTGTCCCATTCCTTGTTACTTGGGTGAAGAGGCCAACACTCAGCTCACTACCAACCTCCTTTCAGGGAGTTGTAGAGAGCATTAAGGTCTCCCCTCAACCTACTTACTGCTGAGCAATATGACGTTCTTAGGATTACTAGAAGACAATCACTCTATCAGACAAAAGCCTGGCTGGCCACTGATGCTTTGGAGCAACACTGATATAGGGAGCATCAAAACCCAAGGCAAATTCTATAAAGAATTTCAAATCACTGTGGAGTGGGGAAGACCAGGAAGAGAGGTTATAAAAGACCCAGGTCAGTCTATGACTGCTCTCCTCTTTCCACATGAAAATAAAACTTTAGGAAATTTTAACGTTTCTGAACATGACAACACTTCCAAAATTGGGCTGGCCAGATGAAGTCACTACTCTCTCCACTCCCTTTACTGGCGAATTACTGCTCCTGCATCTTTACCAAATAGCTGTTTGATCATCCCACAATTCACTTTGACTACCTGGCCATCATCACCTTGAATTCAATGCAGGGATTTGTTCAAGTATTTTCTGAAAACTCACTTTCCTAATTCAGAGATTATCCCACTGCTAAATTGTAAATCTTTTAACATAAGTAACTGCAACAAATGAGGAAAGATCCCTATGAAGTCTTTTGTGCTTTAGACTGCTGCAAGCGGTCAACAGTCTTATGGAAAAAAAAATACATATGTAAAAAAGAAAAATCACTCATCTTCGGAAATTATAAAACCAGGTGAATATTGAGCCTGCAACAGTAAAAATTAGAAACCTCTGGCTATTACTTTCCCACGCATGAAAGTCAATTACATAATGATTTTACATAGTGAATTACATAAACCTCGTCAAAACACACCCTCAGAAAATATGTAAAAGTTAAAAACATTCTCTATTTACCTACAGATACTGCAATTCCTACGTAAACCAATGTAGTAATTAAGATGGCCAACAGCGTTCCTTTAGGTATGGCTGACTGAGGATCCTGAAAGAAAAATGTCAGTGGACAGTGATGACAGAGATAAATGCATACTCAGTGTTTGTGAACAGTATTTTCTCATTCACTACTCACCGCAAGATCACCTGAGATATTTGCACCAGCAAGTATGCCAGTTGCAGCAGGGAAGAAAATAGCAAATACAGAAAAGAAAGTTTCCTCATGTCGGAAATCCGGACCAAAATTCTCCATAAATATTTCAGCTGTAAAAAGAGATTTAAGTATATCAATATTTGCAGAGAAGATACAGTATTAGCCCAATCCAGCCATTATCAGCTCCACGAAAAAGCTGAAAGTCACAGCTGTATGACCTTCTTAAAACTAAGCGCAGAACATTTAGGTCCTAGTTCATCACTTCGACTAGGTCAAGACAATGCTTAAACAGCTTTTAAAACCAGAAAAAAAACAGTACCATCCAGCTTTTTCAGATTTAATATAATAAATGTTAAGCAGACAGGACCAATTTTTGGCCCTGTAGCTTTAATGAACAAAGCTGCAGAAGTTTGGAAGAATGAGGACCAAAAGAAAAAAATAAAAAAAATGTACCTTTATACTTAAATAGGACTATAAAGTATTTTACAGGTTTAATTTAATTATGACAGCATATCTACTCTTTGAGAAGATATTGTTTACAACACTAACCCTTCCAACATACCTTTATAACCAAAGAAACCTTTAGGCTTCTTGCTATCCAAAGGAATAAATGTTCCAATGACAAAGTCTCCAATAGCAAGTATGAGGATCACCAGTAAGACTATCTGTGCCTGAAACATAATGACTGCAGTCAGACAGAAGAACTTGCTCTTTTTCACAGTTCCAAGCTTCAGTGTTGGATTCCAAAATTTAAATATTTGATTCCAAATTCAGCTTAGTCTTCTCACAGTTTGTTTTCCCATAAATAAATTAGGCAAGCTGAAGAGAATGTGTACTGGGATTTTTAATAAGGAAACAGGAATAATTTGTAAGTTTAACAACCAAACCCTCAAGTTATACCTTTAAAGACAAATTACTTAAAAAAACCCTATTTTCTCTGACAGCCTTCCAGAAAAAATGGAGTTGAGTAGACTGAAGATATTCACAAGAGGTAAATGCACACAAATCCTAGAAATATTGCCTTATTAACTGTGATTATAATACTTAGCCTTATACCTCAGTATCCAATACTTATTTTACTGAGAATTTTATTAAATCAGGAATCAAACAACTTTTGTTAGCTATTTAATTGCAATGGACTAGTTATTTTCATGTTCTCAATCCTTATTTATGAAATTAAACTGCAGATTACCACAACTGCTTGTTAATTTCTAATTTTCTTAAAAATTTTTCATTACAACCTAGATTTTTAGCAACTGTTCAATAAAACCATTATAAACCCTATACTCTGAACAAGAAGTACTTTAAATCATCCAATGCCTCAAAAGCATGAGTAAAGACAAATCTAGGCATTGAAGAAGTTACTCAGGTTTCACGTTTAAATGAGCAACCATTTTAACTATTCTAACCATTCATGTTATCTTTTGTGCATTTGCTTCCTCATGAAGGCATACATGCCAGTGGCTCAGGGGAAGCTATTTGTAGTTTGACTGTTTTTTCAGGTCTGGGGTGAGAACTTAATATGCAACAGCAGAGTGGCATTGCTGATAATACAAACCAAAGTTTTCAGTTCACACAAACTCAAAAACAAACAGGATAGTACAGTGATAAACAGAGCATGACAGCCAAGAGCAGAAGAAACCACCAGAAGAAACCAGTTAATGCATCATATTTAGAGCTCTCCTTTGTGAAGCCTGAAGAAAAGGTGAGAGGTATAAAGGATGCAGCTGGGAGCTTAGTCTTCAATAATCACAGAGAATTCATCATGAAGTTACCACAAAGTAATTTCCACAAGTGGATTCACCCAATAACAAACCTGATCTTCTCCCTGGACAGCATTTTCTGAATATCTTCTTTATATTCAAAAATCTCAGAGAAAGAATATGCTTCGAAGACCTCAACACAAGGAGCTAAGTGGCAGTAAATCACAAACTCTGAAAAGCTTCTTAAAAAGCAGGCTTCCCTGGAATCCCTGTCTCTCTTATCTTTCGGATCTACCTTGAAGGCACATTATAGGTTCCCCTTGTCCCATTTTTGTGAGGTATAATTTAAGTCATGTGGAAGGCATAGGAGAACATCATAGATACTTTAATCAAGAAGGAAGCAGTAGTGCTTTGCTATGCTAAGCTGTACGTTAACACACATGAAATGCTTGTTTGACAGGTTCAGTTGCTTAGCATCCCTCCTACCTGCCTTCCTCCATGACGCAGAAACCAAGCCAACAAACCTTGGTTTTTGCATTGAGCACAGGATTTTTGAAAGCTACCTGTTTCCTAATAAGGATAACACTGCAATGGTACTACAGTTCATGTTTGATACAGAAATTAAACAGGGTATTCTATACAAGCTATTGCTATAGAATTGCTCATGCTACAGAGCAAAACAGGTTATTCTATGCAACCTACTGCTATAGAATTGCTCATGCTACAGAGACATTTCTTGGGACTTCAAGTGACAGCAGCTAGAGGGTTAATAACAACTAAGTAATGCAAAAGAAAAGCTGAATGGTCAAGATCAAGGAGGACAGTCTTGTTTGAAGCCAGGTGCATAGAAATACCATTACAAACTGAGGTTACAGACAATGAAGGACTATCTGAAAAATTTCTATATAAGTGTGCTCTTTGATTTACAAGTACATGCCAAACTCGACTTCTGTAGGCTCTTTTCTCCTTGTGGTAGATTTAATCTTTACTTCCTTTTTTTTTTTTTTTAAGTCATAACACTTAAATGAAAAAGCTCCTTTAGCTGGCTATCACTGCAAAAAACAGGAACTATTGTGAACCAAGTATCAAATGGGAAGGGCAAGCAAGTAAGGCTTGGTTGTTTTTGAGCACAATATAGGCAAATACTCCATAAAAGCCCAGGAGGTGCAGGAAAAAAACAGCAGGCTACACTGCCTGGTTATGCAGAGCAGAACACTAATAAGGCAACCCCTATGTCAAGATATCCTAGGATCTGTATGTGTTTGTCTTCATGATCTGAGTTGACCTAAGACTGTGCAACCACAGGATAAGGAAAGTGGGTTCCCCCTCCCACACATTCATCACCACCCATGTTCACAACTGTCCTCAGTGCTGGGCCTAGGAACTGCATCACCACTGTCTGTTTCCAAGTGAAAACAAATCAAAAGAAAGTGAACAGGAAAATAGAAATACTGGGTTTAAGTTGACAGAAACTATGTAACTTCAGATGGGCTTCAGCTCCAGCCCTGTATCTTCCATCTATAGAGCTCATCTGAAGTACCCAATGAGGAGAAATTCCCATTGTACTGCTCTTACCCTCTTCTGAGCAACAATGGGCTAACAAGAAAAAGTAAAACCATTAACCTACTTGACAGTGTCATTATGAATAGATTATGTGGTTTTTAAGTTCTCACAGATACTCAAACTTCGTAATGGAGTAAGGTAGTCTGAGGTCCAAATTCTATCCAGACCAGAGAGCTATTACATAAAAACTGCTTGCTGACTTCTAACATACCATGCATGCAATACTGAGTGCACTAAATAAATTAAAAATAAATGAAACAGCTGAGGTAGAAAATGGAATTAAAATTATGAAGCAGAGAAGAAAAGTTCCTTACTTTTGATTCCCATTCCATACCAGCAACAGATATACCCAGCAATATAACCACTGTTATAGCCCCTATGATTCTGATATCATTCATTTCATCAATCATCAGTGCTCCGTTTTCCTAACAAAAAACACAAAGACAAAAAAAAGTCATACACTTACATCAAGTACTTATCTTCCATGCTGCAGAATAGCATTTTATTGACTGTAATTTATTAATAGACTTGAACTCTATATCTCAAATATACTCTTTATAAATTCCCTGCACAGACACAAATAATTTGGGTTTTGCCTTGTTTTATATCACTGAATCTTCCAAGTGGAAATGATCATGCCTATACATAACCCATCCCCAGACAGCATGGCATGTCCTCAGCTGCCAGAAAATCAGATTAACCAGTAAGGCAACTGCAGACATATTTCACTTGTTGTTCACTATTACTCTTAATCCTTTTAATGTATTCCAAACTGCTTTCCATCTACAAAAAGTATAGTTCTTCTCAGTACACATTTAATCAAAACATTCAACAAAAAGTAATACTTGGCTGTATTTAAGATATAGTTTTTAGTATGTAGAACTCCTTTAAAAATGAGTGTAATATAAATGACCACCACTTAAACAATTCAGTAAGAAGAATCTCAGAATTGGTGATATGGTTTAATGGTGGTCTTGGCAGTCCTGAGGTAGTGGTTGGACTTGATTTTAAAGGTCTTTTCCAACCTAGTCAATTCTATGATTCCACGATTCTGCATCGCGTATCTGTACTGACAACCTTTTCCTCAACAGCCAGGTTGGACTTAGCCACAAATAGCACATTTTAGTTCTTC
The DNA here is from genome assembly GCA_024733675.1 of Psilopsiagon aymara. Taxonomy (NCBI): domain Eukaryota; kingdom Metazoa; phylum Chordata; class Aves; order Psittaciformes; family Psittacidae; genus Psilopsiagon; species Psilopsiagon aymara. Next base: position 9,654 of record JANRGW010035177.1, read on the forward strand.
AAGGAGATAGTGTAGGAAGTTTCCATTTGACACTTTTGATAATTTGGTTTGGCTTTTGGTTTGGCTTTTTGTTTTTTCGTTTGTTAACAAAAAAGCTACTGAATTACAGTAGTATTTTGCTGATCTATCAAGGTACAAGTACTGTTACTAACCTCTCAGGCTTGTACCTCATTCCATGTCTTTGAACTGGTCAGGACAATTGTGATGTTATCAATAAAGGCTAGGGGATGAAGGGATTGAAAGCAGCCCTGCTGAGGAGGACTTCTGGATACGGGTGGATGGAAAGCTGGACATGAGACAGTATTCTGTGCCTTGTACCCCCAAAAGCCAAGCATACCCTGGGATGCATTAAAAGGAGAGTGGTCAGGAGCGAAGTGACTCCGCCTCTATTCAACACTCTCGCGTGACACTGCATTCAGCTCCGGGGACCTCAGTAAGAGAAAGATATGGACCTGCTGGAATGGGTCCAGAGGAGGGACACAGAAATTATCAGAGGACTGGAAGACCTCTCAATGAGGAAAGGCTGAGAGAGTTGGGGTTGTTCAGCCTGGAGAAGAGAAGGCTCCAGGGAAGCCTTACTGTGGCCTTTCAATACTTAAAGGGAGCTTACATGACTGATGGGGACAGACTTTTTAATGGGGCTTGCAGCAATAAGACAGAGGGTAAGTTCTAAACTGGAAAAAAAAAAATAAAGGATTGTTAGACTACATGTAAGGATTTTTTTTTTTTTAAATTATAAGGGTGGTGAGGCACTTAAAAGGTTTCCCAGGGAGACGGTAGATGCGCCATCCCTGGAAACATTCAAGGTCAGGCTGGGCAGACCAGAGCAACCTGGTCTAGTGGAAGGTGTCCCTGCCCACAGCAAGGAAGCTGTACTACATGGCCCTTAAAGGTCCTTTCCAACCCAAACTGTTCTATGATTTTATGATTAGATGACAGCTAAAACTTGCATAAAGGACAGTGTAATCAATATAACCACCATCATCCATATACCTTGAGGAGCTCCACAACTGTCTCTGCAAAGCCAACAACATACATTGCTACTGCAACAGCATTGGCAAATGCAAAAATCAGACCTATGGCACCGCCAAACTCCGGCCCCAAACTTCTTGAAATTAAGTAATATGCTCCCCCTGAAAAAGAAAATGAGAGACAAAAATACCCTCTATGTGATAAAATGTGAGAACAGTCATTAGCAATTTAAAATTTACCCAAACAAGATGCTATTTATGCTTGCATCTTCCCTGATGTATTAGAAAATAACCCAAAATTCAGTATTTCTGGGACAGGCATGCTGAAGTCTCAGGAATATTTCAAGTTTCAAGACACCAGTTGGAATTAATCCCCTGACTCATGCACCACATCATATTATTCAGCTATGCAACCAGTTCTGTGGTTAAATACCAAACTGTCAAACACAAATAGCAGTATTACTGGGCTTTTTATATGAAAACACTCAAAGCATTTCTGTATAGTTCTACTATTATACATTTTCATTTGCTATAGCTCAAGAAACCAGCAAAGTAGACTGTAATAAACTCATTGAACTTCCAAATCTCCATGACTGTGTTTTTTAAAAGCTTTGTTGTTAAGAGAGTTTCTGCCCCTCCTCAAATCACATTGCCACTGAATTTTCCAAACTTATTTGTTGCGCTTTTGAGCTTGTCAAATACAACATCTCAAACCCGACATATGCCAAATGGATATCTTCAGCATCCACAGCATTAGTGAAAATTTAAAAAAAAAAAAAAAAAAAAGTAGCAAATGCAAATGTGCATTCCTCCAATTTAAAGCTAAGCTTTCTAGAAGCCACAAAATCCTCCAGCTCCAGTCTGAAGTAATTGAGTGCACATTAAAGACTTGCAACAGGAAATCCTTAATTTCACTGCTCTTCAGTTGTTGTGCAAAACATATGTAGGTATCCAGCTTTGACATACTTCGGAAATGAGAATGCTAACAAAAGAACAATATTACTGTAATGTAAGATTTTCACAGGAACAGCTGTGATTTTGCTTTACAGTTTTCTCCATTCAGCACTCTGAATTTTCTAATGAATTATGATTTTGCAAGAGTAACTCTAAAAGCAAAATGGCTCTCAGATGAACAGGAAAATCTGGTACCTACAATGCAATTTGGAAAAAAAGAAAAGAAAAAGGAAGGAAATTTAGATACTAAGCTTAACATAATACTAAGATTCCTGCTGAGTCTGTTTATAATAGTGAGGGTTTTCTGTTCATTCTTCATCAAGAGAATTTTATAAACTTCTTAATTCCACCAAATTTTCTAGCAGTATCAGTTTTGTAATGTCATGAAGCAGCCTGAGCATGTCAAATGCACCAAACACTTACAAAGTAATTTTGTAGGAATTGTTGACAACCACACATAAACTATGAAAGAGAATGACCATCACCCTCAGGAAAACTAAAGATCAAGAGTTTGAAGAAGTTCTACTGTGTATTAAAAAAAAAAAAAATACCAATAGAACAAGAACACAGCCATGTATGCTCTCATATAGTTGCAGCTTATCCTTCTATAGGATTCATTTATTTTATTAGTAAATTTTATTTCAGGGCATTAACATATATAAACACACATGCATACCCTTAAACCACCAGTGCAGATGCAGGAGAATATCAAGAACCTATTCATTCCTGGATATCTGTATTCCAAAATGTTTGCACTCCAAAAATTCATAATAGGCAATGTTTCTTCCGCATTGGAAAAGCAAGCCAATATTAAAAATCTAATTAGTAAGCCATTACTGGCTTTTCATTAATTACATGACTGCTTAATCAAATACAGAACATAGAGAAGACCCAGCTCCTCAGAAAACTAAGTCTTCCTTATATTTCATTCACACAGCTTTATCTCTAATGCTAAAAAAATAGAATATAAATTAGGTTTCATATTCAAGGTGTATGCTTCAGAGTGATGGAAGCTTTACAGGCTTTATGAAAGTAGGTTTACCTCCTCTTACAAACCCATTTGTAGCTATTGCTGAAGTAGACAGTCCTGTAATAGTCGTCACCACAGTGGCCATTCCAATGACAACAACAGACAGACCTTTTGGAAAAAAGGGTGTAAGTCCAGCAGTATTAAGGCGTACAAATCTTCAACTAAATTTGGTTTAAAGAATTAGTCTTGCAAATACAACACAATTTACTGTGTGTGGTCCCACACGTTCAAGCAAAAGGCTTGTTCACTCCCCTTTTTACACAGAAATTTCCAGGATACAATCAAACTTGGATAAACGTTATCTTTAATCAGGAGGGTAAAAGCTGAACCCTAAAGCTTCAAGAAAACACATGCCTTTTGCAGATGAGGTATCTTCTGCAGTCCAAAACTAAGTTAAGCCTTCAAAGAAAACTGTTTATGTACTACACTTGTCTACGCACAGATTTTGATAACCAGAAATTCAAATTTTATCATTAGAGTTCACTGAAGACTTACAGATGTCAATTTTAAATTACATAACTTACAACCAGATGAAAAAGTCCAAGAAATTTCACACTGCTAAGTTTGAATAAGAGTAAATTATCTTTAAAACTGGCAATATTAAGGACATTTTCTACTTCTCTATAAAGTGTAAGCTCAGGATCAACACCTCTTCTGTATCACACTTAAGAGTGACTAAAATAAAATTATAGCATTTGCACACATACCTATGCCAGCCTGTCCTACAATCCACGAAAGTCTAATGAAGAGCATCACACCCCAAATATTTAACATACATCGTACCTAAGATAAAACAGAAATTTTACATATATTAGGTCTTAAAGTCATTTGTACTAGCGCTTAATTTCAGTTTTCAATGTTGTTGAAATTATTTTGCAGTCTTTATTCATCACTTAACATTTTCACAAGAACAGTTGTTTTGAGTTTGTTTTTTTTGTCTTTTTTTTTTAATTAGACATGGTTTGGTTAAAAATAAAAAGGGGGGGGGAACCTAAAGATGAATAAAAATATATTACCTTGAACACAGATAGTTTACAATACTACAATTGTCAAATACTGAAGTATGTCTTAACGAAATAAAAACTTAGACCCCCAAACTTCAGGATCCAAAATATATACTGCAAAATATATGACTACAAATAAGACTGCAAAATCTGGAGAATATGTGGTCTACAACCCCACTTCAGGTCTCCCAAAACTGCACTAAACCAATATGCTATTAAATAACTCATTCTCCTTTTTTTATAAAACAAGCACCTACCACACCTTCCAGTCCTACAACTTTTTTTATCTTACAAAACAGCTGCACACCAATAGAATGGTGGCGGTGATGTGTATTTTTTATCTTGGCATTTTAAACTCTTAGTCCTCTTTAAAATACTTTACACTGTACAGAATTTAGATAGAAGACTGCCAACACAACTTAGGACTCTCTTACCTGAAGAGTACAGTATCAATCCTACAAAAAGTTTAGATGGCCATTAGAACTAGAATTGAGACAAGGACCTCTCCAAAGCACAAAAGTAAAAAGTTCTCAAAGATTTAAGCAGTCTTTCACAAAATGTACATCACCTGAGGTGAAAATATTCATCCAAGCAGCTTACACCCAGTAGGAAATACTAACTACAACTTTCAAACCACTAAAAAAAGAGATGATTCTCACTGAAACTTTTAAATATATTTTGGAATAAAATGGCCAGCAACTTCCATTTTAATACTTTGAGTAGCTGCTTACAAAAATAACCCAATAGAGGACTTGGGTTTGGAGACATTCAAAGTCAGCTTCATATCTGCTTCAAAATGATCAACTCTGACCTTGGTTGGGGTACCTCAGTAGAAGCCTGTAATACCCAGCTGCTTACAGGCACACTCCTTCTCCCATATGAATGAATATGATAAATACAGGAACTTGTAAGGAAGTTGCTATTACACAGTGGAAGATTGCTGAAGTAAAGCTACATATTTTGAAGGCTCAAGTTCAGTACATTTTAAACAACTGTTGCACTTGCAACCATCACTATAAATTCTTGCAGCTCTGGAGAGTACATATTAATCATGGTTTCTCCTTGCCAAAGTATTAAAAAAAAGTTAATATGCACTTGTAATAAAATCCCCCATGTCACCTTTAATTTTTCACTATTCCAGATGGGGGCAGACTCGGTTTTTTGACACCATGACCATACAGTTCAGTATTAAGACTCACACTCCTTAGGAGAAGATAACTTTTTGTACCAAGTTCAACAAAATTTAAATACTTAATCTGGGTCAAGTTTTTCCAGATACTGGTAGGTACTCTGCTCAACACATTATTTTTTGTTTCTGTGAAATAAAACAAACAGAAATCAAGCTTTCTAACACTTCAATCCAAACTCTTACAGATCCAAGCTGAACACATATAAAGTGTATTCACTCCATTTGCCATTTGTCACTTAAGATTTGTATTTTCTACTATGTATGAATACTTAATCTTTTTCCTTCTTGGAAATTATGTAACTTCAAAATCACAAAACTACTGCTAAGAAGCCATGATAACTTGAAAACTTAAGTCCTGAAGTATTTCATTTCCTTAAAATTCAGTACAAGAAACCCTATCCAAAATTATGACATTTTTCACATCTCTCATGATCTTTTCTTTATACAGCACTATCACAATCCCTCTCAAAAAAAGAAGGCTAATAGAAATATCAAATCTGTAAGAAACTGAAGGACAATAATCAAACTTACCAATACACCTTTTATCCAGCCAAACTTGACCACTCCTTTGCTATCAGGTGTGTAAGAGGCAGTAGCTTCCCCAGCTGGTGTGCCTTCATCACCATTTGCATAGCCATCTTCAAAGGGCTCCTTGGGGAAAAAAAACCCCAAAAATTAGAAAATAAATTTTTTATGTGATTAACATAGTAAATGGGGCATTTAATATATTGTAAAAAAATTCATCTACTTGTCCAAACAGAAAAGTTAAAGAATGACACAGCAGAAGTTTTAAGCTTTTCTTTTCCATTCCCTGCATGAGACATCTCAGAGATTTCAAGGTATGCAAAACAAAATTACACAGATGATATAGGCATTCTGCTTCACTCAGGTCAATCCGTTAGCAGCCAGAATGATAAATATTTTTAAGAAACAGTTCTACAGCACTAAGAAACAAAGACAAGGTCTTTCAGAAAAAAAAAAAAACCTACAAAATTTCAAATGAAGTGACTTGTACAGCACAGGAGGTTTTACTTCTTAATCTGAAAGCGCATACTGTTCTTCCACAAGTTACTGGTCTCAACTATAGCATTTGCTGTAGTTCAGACTTTGCTGTCATTTGATCAGTTTTCCAGGAAATAAATTATTCACTTTCTGGCAAACTATTCTACTATTCATTCTAAGGTGATGCTGCTAGAAAGGATGGTGACATTTCAGGAGAAGGAGGGAAGATAAGTCTCTTCCCAAACACTCTTCCTCGTTTAAAATGAAGGAGGACAGATGCAATAACTATCAGTTTCATGGATGAAAACCATCTTCTGAATTTCCTTTACAATTAAACTCTCAGCCTTACAATGCAGAAATCTTAACTGTTTGATATATGTTAAAATAAATGTGTGTGTGTAAAAATACAATCTGCATGCAATAAGTGTGTGCATATAAATAATGTTGCATGCTTACTTTTGAAGCAGCAGGGGTTTTTTGCCCAGGCAGGTAAACATCAGAACACACAAACTTGATTTCCTGCACTTGCTGTAACAAATCTGCAGGCAACACTCTAAGCAAAGTTTGTTAGTTATCCAAGGCAACAAGTATAAAGAGTGAATATACTAGAAAGATGCTGAATACCATTTGAAGAATACTATTCAACAAACCAAATCAAGCAGTATTTGTGAAGAAGCCTGCATCCGAGACGTCTTAGAAAATACTTAAGCAGTTAGAGGTTAAATCCCAATTAGGTCAATGGCAAAACTCCATTCATTAAATAAGACACAAAATAGCCTGTACCAAATTTATGCTTTCAAGAAGTATGCTTCATGCTGAATGGACACAGTAAGAAAGTTTAATGTGAGATACTTTATTAAATTGCTCCCCTTCCTTATACATGAACACCAATATTCCTTCAGCATACAGTCCCGAGGAAGTATTTATAAACAGTCACTTCTGAAGGGCATCATCCATATCACGTCACAATCAGCAGTAAACATACAAAACAGATTGAAAAAAATAATCTGATTATCCCAGCCTTATCCAAAGGCCATTAGCACAGATTCATGTCAGCACTTCTCAATGACTCTCCATTTCAAAATTTGCTTAAAAACAGGTGCACCTGCAACACATCTGGAGATCCTGTATGGCATAAGCTTTATACCAGTAGGCAGAACTACGATCAGTTTCCAGATTGTTACCTTTCTAAGACAGGTTTCTTAAATAATATGTTTCTTGTCTCCCAAAGGGATTAGATACACCTGTTGGATATATCTGTACATTTTTATAGGCACGTGTGTATACGCATATATATATACACACACACATGCATATCACACGTTACATATATTAAAGAGGACAAAAAGAACTGTAACACAGAATTACTCAGTTTGCTGAACAGCAGCTCTCTGGGATAGAGAACTAATGGTTGTAACCTCGAAAGATTTGCACAGCCTTTGATCAATGAATATACTGATTTGCTGATTACTTGTGTTCAGACACACAAAAATCATGAAAGAAGTGGCATATCTAGAGTGGCAAGAACATCGCAACAAAGTGAAGACCAAAATACAGAATTACCTTGTTGCTACTTTTAAGATTTTATACAGAATGAACTCTAGCACCTCTATTTCAAAGAGGATTAATACTAATTAAGTTTTAATTTAACAGATAGGGCCACAAGCCACTCACTTGCTGAGCCTATGCTAACCTGTCTGAATAAGAACTGAGGAAATGGAAAGACCTCTGATCAGGCTCCTCACCCAGTTCCAGCCCCCCTGCCATAGGCAGGGGCACCTCCCCCTAAACCATATCACCCAAGGCTCTGTTCAACCACGCCTTGACGGAGCATTCACAACTTCCCTGGGCAACCCATTCCAGTGCCTCACCACCCTTACAGGAAAGAATTTTTTCCTCATATCCAGTCTAAACTTCCCATGTTTATGTTTGAACCCATATCACATGACAGCCATGCATTTTACTGTAGTGCTCAAATGAGCCAATAGCTCAGCCTGCTGTATTCTGGAAAGGAGATAATGGCTTGCAAATTTTGAGTTATCAGTTACCAGATCAGGTCCAAGATATGCACACTGTGAGCACAAGGAAGTTTTGTTCTGTATGTCTTGTCTCTCCACACCATGCAATACTTCTAGAAAAATATTTTTAAGCACATGCAATACGTAATAACTGAAAGGTTACTGCTGGTTACCCATGTCAGTGGGTGCCCAATAAAAAGCCAGTGAGAAGAGATATTACAGTGTGGGCACAAAAGCATTCCATACACAAGGCTCCAAGTTCATCCCTTTATTGCAAGATTTAAAGCACCACTGTGGTCTCAGCTGCAAATCAAGCAGGGATAGTATTTTTCATGCTTGTGCTCATGAGGAAACAATGCTTCTACTCAAGTCACATACTGAATGGAAAAAACTACACAAGCCCTATTTTAGAACTGCAATACACATATGATAAGATCTTCATAAGCAGTAAAAAACACTAACACATTGTGGATTTGGAGGGGGTGTGACAAAAGGGGAAAGAAACAGTTTTAGGATTCAGATCAAAAACGCTCTTGTCAACACAACTTTGTATCAAAATAGTGTCTTTTATCCAATCAATCCAAAGAATGCCCAGAATTACAGTGTTTACTTGCACTGTTAAAGGAAAAATAAGTCACATTAACACGCTGATAATTCTATCACACACTGACAGGAATTTAGCCAAGAAACAGTTAAACTCTGTTCCTACACAGAAATTTCCATTGCTGTATCACAGGGCACTGAAAAGTACAGATAGTCTACTATTTCATCTCCAGTACTGCATCATGACAATAAGTTATTTGTGCCAATTGTGAATAGCCTCCACATTTATTAGAACTGGATTAGTAATAAGAAAAGACTTGTTAGCCAGAAGAGATCTAAGATTTTTCACACACAGCTAGAAATACACTCACACATTGAAGTTTCTCATGGGTAAAAATGGCTATTTAGTTTTATTGAGAATTCTTGATAGCAGTGTATGCCAAGCAGAACATTTATTTGTGGTGAACTTACCTAGAGCACATCTTAAAGGCAACATGCTCAAGCTATGTTGAACCATATGAGGCAGAACCAGAATAAACATATATGAACTCTTCCGCTCGTACTTCTTTTCAAGTACTACAACATGGAAGCCCCAGGTAAAGGACAGGACAACCAGCAAGTATGTATTTAAGATTACATGATGGTTCTTCAGACAGACTGCTTCCTTTGCAGTTTGCCTGATTTGGCATGTCTCAAGCAGTAACTTCTTTAGCTAATCCTTCCAATTTTCATTACTCTGGTGCAAAGAGAAAAGGCCAAAAAAGCACCTGAGCATTTAACATCTCTTTTTCCATCTCACAAGTTTGACCAGTTACAGGTTTGGTACATGCCATATAGTATGAGGGCTTCTCCTTGTACAAATTCCTTAGAAAGGGTTCACAACAGTAGCTTTTTCTTGTCTTATCAGGATACAGTACCAAAGCTGTTTTAAGTAGCTAGTACTATCAAGATGTTAAAGCAAATCAAGATCCCTATCTTTCCAACCCCCAGTTTCTGCAAGGAAATATAAGCATGGCATTCTGCTACATTTATCAAGAGAACAGCAGCTTACATTTAAAACTGCTTTTTACTTACACATTCTGATACTGAGCAAGGGTGATCCCATTATTTAATATGCTTACTGAGGACAGAAAGGAAAACCACCTGAGAACTGTCTTTCACTAACAGATGTACCTACAGAACAATTCTGTATAGCAATGGATTTCTGTCCCTACCAACTACAGTCAAAGCCTCAATAGGATCATGCTTTTACCTGCTAGAAGCTTTAAGGTTACAGATGCCTGCAGTAACAACCATGGACAGTAGAACCCTGCTTCACAAGGGCAAGAGACTTAACACATCTTCTGCACTCCTTCACTGTATCTTACAGTATTATTGCCAAGCTGTGCACTAATATTGTAATAATTATTACCATAACAACTTATCGTTTCCATTTCCCAAATATTAACTATTTAAATTGTCACTGTAGTGCTTTAAGCCCAGCCAGCAACCATGCCACTGTTCGCTCACACACAAACCCCCTTCCTTCCCTGGCTCACAGAGGGATGGGGAGGATAATCAAGAGAATGTAACTCCCAGGGGCTGAGATAAGAGCAGTCCAGTAACTAAGGTATGACACAAAACCACTACTGCTACCACCAATAATAACAATGATAAGGGAAACAGCAAGGGAAGAGAATACAACTGCTCACCACCCGACGACTGATACCCAGCCCTGCCGAGCAGTGATCTAACCCTTCTGGTTAATTTTGCTTTTCTAACTAACATACTTTAGCCAGAGTGTGGATAAAATGAAAGTGATGAAGTTAAAACAACAGCAGAGTAACTGAACGTTTTACCCCAGAAGATGCCAACACTTCCCTTCATTTTTCAAGGCAACAGATCTTTCCTTGGATGAACAAGCCTTCTGCTTTCCCTTCTGTAACAAACTTCTGGATTATTCTTCCCACCTCACCTGACATTTCTAATTATTTCGATACAAGGCTTAAAAAGTGCTATGCATTGTATGCATGAAATAACTGCACAGAATAATCCTACTAATATAAGTGTTTACCTCTGATGAACAGAGACAACTTTTGCAAACAGTTTGTACTGGTATAAAAATATTTAAGTGTGATCCTGTACTACCCAGGAATAAACCAGCTCTTAAATGCTGACTGCAGGACACTAAACTCTACCAAACAGTGTTCTTTAAACACTGCTTTTTCAGCATTCTGATACTCGCAGACAAAAAATTCCCAGTCTGTGCCTAAGGGTCAGCTTTGATAAACTGGTTATTTTATGTTTTAATGCTTTTATCTAACCAGTGGTGAAAGAAACCAAAAGCACTGAGTTTCCTTTCCAAAACACCTAAATCTCTATGGAATGGTTTTAAGCATATTGTTCTCCAGGGATATAAGAGTCTTCCAATTAACATTTTTTTCAAGAAAATTCTCCAATTCAACTGTCTGATTGAGAATACAAAGTATTCAGTACTTACATATGTGACAAGAAAAAGAAGCTCTTACCAGACTTCAACATGATTCAATGACACTACTGTTTGCAACCATTCTTTCAACCAACAACTGTTGAAAATGTCTGAGATGCTGTTGTTACCTTTACCCTGTAGACTAGTATCAAATCAAAGCAAGTTTTTAATACTAAGTTTAAAAAAAACCTGCCAGTTCTGAGTTTTCAAGTGGGGATTGCACATTTTGCGCCTCGGCTAAAGGGAAATAAACAGCTCTAAGACACAGTACTATAGGTAATAACTTTTTGAATATCTTTGTCTATATAACACTTTTAAAGAACAGTCAGTATTGGCATGGAATTTGCAATTTGTAGATTACTAACACTAGCAATACTGTTTTTGACAGATAGCTATTTTCTTCTCTATACTGATCTGTCTCAGAAGTGCTAACCCTGAAATTTTTTTAGATACCCTCACTGATTTCACTCAAGCCAACCATTTACTTAAGCTTCCCATTAGAACCTCAGAGTTATGCAGTATGGATATTGATATTTACCCGACTGAAATAGTTACTTCTTAAGAAAGGCAATTTGCTATTTAGACCTATCAAACAATACAGATGTATCTTATTAGACCTAGGAACTGGAAATTAACACAATTGAAACTCAACTGCTATGAAAGTAGAGTAATAAGGAAAAAAACCCACATGCCTTCTACATCTCTCATTAGTTTTGACAGAATTCTTTCTGGCCTACCCTACAGGTTTTCAGGAAACTACCACTTTGTCACACAGCAACAGCTAAAATTATTATGAAAAAACAGAAAAATAATTCTTTCCATTAAAAAAAAAAAAAAAAATCTGCAGTATACATGACCTTCAAATATCACGTCATTCTAGTCCCTCCTCATGAATCCTCTGCTGGAGTAAGGATGGCAAGAGTTATCATGAGTTAGTATGGGAACTAAGAATGAGCATGCCCAACTCACAGTAAATGCGTTGTAATAGCCCTCGATGCAACGAAGGAGCACTGAAAGAGCAAATTCTAAAACTGAAAATAGGTTATCAAATTCTACATCCTAATTACATCACTAATTTACATCTTAGAGCAGATGCAATAGTCTGAATCTTTGGCACCTCAAAGAGGGAGATAATCCAAACACAGTTACCTTCCACTTCAAGACACATAAAGAGAGTAGCTTCCACAGATACCTAGAGCACTTTACAAACTGAGAATTTGTTAGTTAAAAATAAACTTGTTAAGTCAGTAACACAGTTTCAGGCGTACAGGTTTTTCAGCAGTTAGATGGGAAACCTACTACCAATGGGAAAAACCCAGCCAGGCAGCAAAAGAAAACATGACAGAAGACACTTTCAAAATATTTTATTCTGCCTGAACACCTTCTTAGTACTTTCTTTAAAGAACAACCTCAAAACCCACCTTTTCGGGAAACATTGCTGAACATTGTACAATGACTAGTTGTTGACAGCAGTTCAGAAAATTCAGCAATCATATTAGGTACCTTACTGCTTGGTTTTAAAACAGGAATTATAGCAGATTTGCTAACAGAATGTGTTAATCCCACTTCTTGTTCAAAGCACATGTAAAATGCTGCTGCTATACTCTGGTTCTAGTACCTTTACAATCATAATCTAAAACCACCTACTAACCCAGTTAAATAGCACCCAGCAGTTACTTGCAGCAACAAGGGATAAAATTACTCAGATCTGGTTTTAAAACTAGGGATTCCGTGGAATCAAACATGAACAGCTTCAACCATTGGTTACTCACCTCAGGTTTGCAGCTGAGACAAAAATGTTAGTGTTTTGGCTGTATTACATTGCCTACAACTACAAATATAAAATACAGCAGCAAATGCTTTTGGCACCCACTTCCAGCAAGATTGCATCAAACACAGAACATCAATGTTATCTTACACTAAAATTAAAGTACTTTGTATTTTGATTACAGCAATTTTAAACAGAAGAAATTTATAGTTACAATTAACATGTCAACTGAAGAATTAGCCAGCTACATGTCTCTGCCATCATCTTGTATTTCAGCGTCTTGCAACTCAATGCCTTTAAACAGAAAAATTAAGTAACATTTTTGTGTGTATGTATATATATATATTCTGATTTCAAATGCCATTTTTACTTAAATCTTTTTAAAAGAATAAAAAAATCATGCATTCTTCCTCCCAACTCTTACAAGTTGCATGATCCATTATCCAGGCTGGCAGCACTGTTAATCAAGAAACTTACTCAGGCAATTGAGGCTTAGGAGAAAATTACTGTGCTTGCAAGGTAGCATACATAGGACGAATAGCAGCTTTGTTCATAAAGATCACCACTACTTAACCTCTTACATGCATAGAATTTTTCTGACTGATCTCTAAGCCAACTAACCACATGAAGTCTATAAAGTATTCTCTTTAAGGAGGTGATTATAATCCTCCCCTTCCTAATATGGGATGGGTAACAAACTCCAGTCCAGTGGAATCGCTTGAAGGAAAAGGTTTAGCATCAATTTAGAAATGAAGCAACAGCAAAACTGTTCTGACTTCGGAATACTTTAACTGGTAAAAACTGACATAATCTGTTTTTTGAGTGATCTTAATTAATTTGATTGTCCTAGAGTACCCCACAGCCACTAACTTGCCATGTCACTTAAGTAATCCAGGCATCAAAACATTGCATAATATTCCAAGGATAATCTTATCCCTTCCTCTACCTTCTTTGTCTATGGCATCACCAGGAATTTTGGGGTTTCAGCCCTTTAATAAGCAAAAAAAACCAAAAAGTTTGAATGCTTTCCTAAGCATCATATCAAAATAAAGCCTTTCTCAAGGCAATTACCAATCAGTGCCTCTGGAAACAGTGACAGTGTCAACACCATTTGATCTCATTGTCATAACATCAGCATAGGAAGTTTAGAATCAAGTCTCTGCATCCCTAACAGAGAAGGACTAGCAGTACTTACAGAAGAAAAGTTCCAGAGGAAAGCACTGAAGTCTAAATAGCTATGCAAAAGCTGAAATTTGAAAGCTTGCAGCCAGGAAAGCATGATCAGATGGAATCCTTTAAAGTAGTTTTTACACGACACAGTACCAAAGTTTTGTTGACATTTGCAGGTATGCAAGAACGGTATCCTTTCAGAAACATAAATACTTTATTTTCTCCTCCATAACAAAAAAAATACCCAAAAACCATGATCAATCTGCAAAAGCATCAAGATAGACTACATCTTCACACCTTGATTCATACATCCCTCCATAAGCACAGGATTATATGAATACTCTGGGCAAGCTGATCATGAGAATGGAGACAAATGAGAAAAGACCTCTGTTCAGCAGCTATAAAGTGTGGCTAATCCGTGCCAGACCAACAATGCTTATATCCTTGACCCTCAGAAATACTGTAGGCGAAGTCAGGCCTTTGTGTCAAGGTACAGACATAATGTTCTGCCACCAAAAAAAAAAAAACCAACAAAAAAACCCCAAACAAAACAAACAAACAAAAAAAACAACAAAAAAAATTACAAACAACAAAAAAAACCCCAAACCAAACAGAACAAGAAACGAAACAAACAAAAGACAAAACACACCATAAAAAACCCAAACACAAACCAAAAAACCACAGCAGCAACAACAAAAAAACCCCACCATATAAACAAAAAACCACCCAAAACCAAAACACCTAATGAAAAAAGCACCCAACACTTTGCCAGTCTCTCCACTTTTTCTAGTTAACAGGAAATTGCACCATTTGCATCCAGTCACAATAAAGAAAGAACCAACCCATCCAGCCTGAAAGGAAGAAACACCTATAGTCTAATCTACCCTCCAAAAAACACCTCATTTCTGCTTTTCATGTACTGTTCCTTTCCTGCCCTCTCCAGAACAAAATCTTAATTTCCCCACTGCACCACTTTATTTGATCCTTTTCCATAAGAACCACTGTACTGTGAATGATTATTACAGTAATTATTCATTACTGTCCATTGATAGTCATACTCCTTTTGATATCCATTGGCATGAAGAGAACTCAAGACAGATCCAGTCTCTAAACGCAAGTAGTTTTCACTTAATTATTTGAAAAACATAGTCTTGATACATGTGTAATGGTTAGAGATCCTCGAAGTATTTCAAAGAATTTTTTGTTCTCCAGAGAGGAGATGCAGCATTTTGATCACATAAGAACTGAATTAAAATAGTATTATCAAGCCTCTTGCCTAGAAGTTGTGCTTACTCTGCTGTAGTCTGAGAAAGTGAGGGTGGTGAGACACTGGCACAGGCTGCGCACAGAAGTTGTGGCTGCCCCATTCCTGGAAGTGTTCAAAGCCAGGCTGGATGGGGCTTTGAGCAACCTTGTCTAGTGGAAGGTGTCCCTGTCCATGGCAAGGGAGAGTAGAACTAGATGATCTTTAAGGCCCCTTCAATCCATACCGTTTTATGATTCTCGATACAGTGTTCCGTAAATAACTTCAAAAGAGAATCTATTTCAGCCTTGCTGAAGAACTTGTTTTCACACAGCAAATACTCACATCATCTTCATACTCCATCACCTCAACACAAAAAAAGGTTAATTCGAAGCATTTTTGCTCTTGACACCTTTGAGTTTTCATCTACTTCTGCAAAAGTTATGCACTTTTCATTCAAGAGATGTGGGCATGTAGAGCAAGCATACCACACTATGCAGCAGTAACCTTCATAGAATTTCATACAGAAGTCTAGTTCAATATGTAGTGAATTCATGGAAAATATTATTTAACCTACTGTCATACACAGACTATCAGCCCACTGAGATAATCTTAAAAATCAATTAAGCAGTGCTGATATTTTTAATATCATGACATGAAGTGATGCATACAGCTACAGGCACATTCCCTGAGCCATCACTGAGCAGAGCTTGCACATCTGTTGGCACTTGCACTGGCACAGCACTAAGTTCAAACAAAAGCTGCCAAATTGCTCACAGCTCAATAGCAGTATTACTCATAATAGCCTTAGAAGTCTCTTTACTATGTAACCCTCAGAATAAGCTGAAATAAATCTAGCATAACAGTTTCTTTACAGCTGAAACAGACACTGCTATTTTCTTCTAATTAAAAACAATTGTAAAATCTGTAATAGAAGCAGCTTAATTGAAGAAAGTTAACTAGCAAAATGAAGATGCAAGAGAAGCTTCCTTGTTAAAAAAAGAATTTTAGCAATTTTTTACTTTTTTTTAAATTTATTGCAGCCTTACGTCAGTTAAGTTTATCAGGCACAGACAATGCATCCTAGTTTTTAATGCATAAAAGGAAATTTTAGCAGTTTCTTCGGCCTATTTGGCATGCTGAAGTGTAGAAATAAATCAAAGACGTTCCATGCACTCAAGCTGCAAGAACTGGATAGTTTCCAAAAAACTGAAAGGCAAACAATTCTAATTCAACTGTTCGAAAAAGTTTTAGTAGTGCACAA
This sequence comes from Psilopsiagon aymara, assembly GCA_024733675.1. NCBI lineage: Eukaryota > Metazoa > Chordata > Aves > Psittaciformes > Psittacidae > Psilopsiagon > Psilopsiagon aymara. The sequence goes on from JANRGW010035177.1 coordinate 26,277, forward strand.
ATGACAATATTGTGATTGCTATTACGTACACCAAGAAGGAGAGGCAAATGCATTTGTGATTGCTCATAAATGAATATTACATGGGACTTTTGGAAAAAAACTAAAGGATGCAACAGAAGATGCAGCACAATGTTTTGAACTACTCCAAGATATTGATCTTGCAAAACTCCTCTGCAAAAATGCTCTTCAAGAATGAGAATCATCTGAGATCCAATCAAATGCAGTATCTAAAGGGAAAAAAAATTAATCTGAAGATAAATTCTGCTGCACCTTCCTCTTTAATCAGTTCCTGAGAGAACTTATTACTATGCTTCCAAGTTCTGGTCTTTAACTAGTTACTGATACTAACAGTACGTCAGCTAAGAATAGTTTATTTTAAAAAGTCTCTGAACAGGCATTTCCTCCTTTCTTCCTTGGTTCCACTCTTCTGGCAAATCATAATGCCTCTTCTTCTGACATGAACACTCAGGACACTCATAGTGCATTGCAGCAGTCTCCAAGCAATGCAGAAGACAGTCCATTGGGAGTGCGGGAAGAAAAACTTACTTGTAATGTTAATAAAGTACAAAGATTTCTGAAAGTGCTCATTTCATCTTTACCTCATCCTTTCTTTTTTTCCATACGCAATATTAACACAGTAACGCATGTAATTACTTTGTAAGTAAATACACGCATATTAGGATGCAGGCTCAAAAATTCTGTTATTGATAATACTGTGCAGTCAAAACACACTGGTGCATTTGATCAGGGAACTGACTCAGCACATCCAGTGCAAGACTGCAGTTGGGGAGTGGAGGTGATTCTTCCTGCAAACCTCATCAGTTCCCAGATGCAATCCAAAAATACAAACATCAACACTACAGAGCACAAAAGTTTACCCCTTTTAGCACTAGCCCACACTTCTGCTGCCAAACTACAATCTGTTAATAACACTCAGTTATTTCCAGGTTCCCTAGAACAAGAAAAAAACCAAAGTAAAAAGAACAAAATTAGCAGTTTGTTGAAGAAAGTTTAAAGATTTTAGTATTCCATAGGTGTTTTGGACTAAAGACTTATCACGAACATTAGATAAGAGAGATTCAAGCATCAAGCAATACAAAAGTACCAAAAACATTTGGTCCTTCTAAAATACAGACCCTGAAGAACTGACACAACTTACCGCTGCAAGTCAAGTGGTGTATAACTTTTTTTCCCCTTGCTGAGGATGTCAGTAATTAGGTGGGGTATCAGGATAAACACATTTAGGGTTCTCCACACAAACTGAAAGAGTGTAAATACATCACTATACATGACATTAATAAAGCCTCACCTGAGTACAGCTGCACTAAGCTCACTGCTTTTCAAGAGTCATGGAGAAGAACAGTTATAAATTAAAAGCTTCTAGCATGTCCAAGACCACAGAGATCAAGACTAAAAGAGTTTTTCTTGGTTTACTTAAATACACTGAAATTCCGAAAGAATATTCAAGTTCTGCCTGCAAATATAAAAGAGAGCAAGAGGAAAAAAGCTATCTGAATTAAAATCACACTGACACAAGAACTAAGACCTAACAATTATAAACAAGATTCAGCAAGGTAGTAAAATAAAAATCTATCTGCAAGTGGGTCGCAGTGCTCCAGAGAGGGGGAGGGGAAGAAAGAGTTTTTAAAGATAGACCTTACATAACAAGGTCAGCTAACTAGTTTCCTTAACAAATTGCATAGGTACAAACTAAGAACAGGTGTGGAAGGGGATATAAACAAATGTCAGAGGTGTAGCAGTCAATTAACATTTTCAAGAGAAAATGTTCTTTGTTAAAAAGCAGTGCTATATGCAGCCTTTTCACTGTGCTTAAGTTAAACATTTTAATTTATTACATAAGAGGAAAAAATGCAGTGCTCAAGAAAATATAAACCAAAGCCAGAGAGCCAAAAAAAAACCCCGGCAATCCAACTTCAATAAAATCAAAACTACCCTCAACTCAGCATCAAAACTATCAGTAACGTCTTCTTTCTTACTTCTATCTCCAAATTCAGCGGATAGGTGCATGGATTTCTGTGTGGGAGGAAGCAATACTTTGAAATGCCTTTGGATTTTGTTTTGGTTTGGGGGTTTTTGGTTTGGGTTGGGGTTTTTTTTTTTGTTTTTTTGGGGGGTGGAGGAAGAAGGGTATGGGTTTTTTTGTTGTTGCTCGTTTTGTTTTTAATTTGGGCAGAATGGGGGTGGTGTTAAGATCTTCCTCCAAGATGGTACCTTGTGGCCTGGGAAGAGAATCAAGGAGCGCTTTCAGTGTTTAACAAACAACAGAACAATGCTACCAGCAGAGGGCTTCGTTCACATAACCTCTACTTACCACAGCTGTAAATGACTGCACAAAAGACACACCAAATCAGAATCACTCACATACTTAAGTTTATTCTTGAAAAAAAGAGTGAACTCCCCAATGAAGGCAAGGCTACACTGAAAAAAAGACACACATTAATGCATAGCAGTGGATTAGTAAACCACTGTCCATGCCAAATAGTTTAGAAATATTCACCTTCCAGAGCCATAACAGCTATGGTGATATGGCATGGTAATTTTTTACACCAAGGAAGACAAAGGCAGATGGAATGTCTTTTACTGGCTGTGGCTTTGCTTACACAGATAGGTGACCCAACTAAAATAGATATTCCTAGAAGAAGATAGAAAAATTTAAGGAAGGCTAGGATAATTTCAATCTTCCTACTGCCTGAATGAAGATAGATCCCCTCCAGTGGGGAAGGGACACAGCTGCAACAAAGCCCTACCTATCATGGTATGTAGTTTCCCTCCCACTTCTTTGTTAGTAACTATCTTCTCACCTCTCCATCTCTGGAGACTAATGCTCCTGCAAAGCATTACCTTATCTAACAAGATTAGCGACTGTAACAGCATTACCAAATTCCCTTTATCATCTCTCTAAAGCAAAAAGCAAGATTAATGAACACCTATTGGGTAAACAACAGACTAAACACCTGGCTATGTGCAGCCAATGATTTACAAAGACAAGACCCCTCACTTGAAATTTAACATGACAGATCGACATCAACAGTATGCAATTCATCCACTGGTACTGCAGCATCACCAGCTATGCTTCCACAGTCAGTTTCAAGAACAACCCATTTCTTTTCTACTAGGAAAACCTCCCTTGAAATGACCACATGAAACTTGATGTGGTTAAACACCTATTCTACCAAGGCAGCAAGAGAAACCCTTGTAAAAAAAAAATAACCCTTCTGTACACATTCATGCATCTTCCTTCAACAAGTACTTTTCTGTGAGAACAGAATCAGTAGAAGAGTTGGAACATCTGAGGCTTGTAAACAAAACTAAGGAAAAAAAAAAAAATCAACCAAAGCCCTCTGTTCTGTAATTGGCACCAGCATCAACATTACTGTAACACTGTCTCACAACATTTTAAAAGGGGAAAAAAAAAATAGAATCATACAATGGTTAGCATTGGATCTAGTTTCAACCCCCCTGCCACAAATAGGGATGCCTCACACTAGACCATGCTGCCCAAGGCTCTGTCCAATCTGGCCTTGAACACTGCCAGGGATGGAGCATTTACTGCTTCCCTAGGCAGCCTGTTCCAGTGCCTCACCACCCTCACCATAAAGAAGTTCTTCCTCATATCTAACCTGAACTTCCCCTGTTTAAGTTTGAACCCGTTACTCCTTGTCCTATCACTATAGTCCCTGATGAGGAGACCCTCCCCAGCATCCTTGAAGGCCCCTTTCAGACACTGGAAGGCTGCTATGAGGTCTCCACACAGCCTTCTTTTCTCCAGGCTGAACAGCTCCAACTTTCTCAGCCTGCCTTCACACACAAGAGGTCCTTCAGTCCCCTTATTACCCTTGTGTCCCTCCTCTGGACTTGCTCCAACAGCTCCAGGCCCTTCATATGTTGAAGACACCAGAAATGTACACAGTACTCTAAGTGGGGTCTCATGAGAGCAGCGTTGAGGCTCATCACCTCCTTCACCCTGCTGGTCATGCTACTTTTGACAAGGACCAGGACACGTTGGCTTTCTGGGCTGTGACCACTTTGAAAATAGTGCAAACTTTAACTTCAAGAAGAAACTGCTGCATTCAAAGCAGTGAACCACACTGCTGGCGAACATATTTTTGATTGGTCTTAACACAAAGTAACTGCCAACCTTGATGTACTGGGTCTAGAAACGGGAGCATAACAATAGGTATTTACATAAGTGCAGATTTTATGAAATTGTACTTGGATGTTTACACCAGCAGCCCTACAAAGTCTTTGATATACATGCTGTACAAATTAAGTTAGTACAAAAAACACAGCTGAAGAGCGAGTTTTTTTCAACTTCTTAAAAGTAACTGGAATATCTTCTTTAACACATAGTATTATTCAACAGTAAAGACCACTACTGTTAGTCAGCAGGAACCTCATGTCACTTTGGGAATAGAGACAATAAACCCCCTGAAACAGTGAGAAATGCACAATAGCTTTGTGAACGTTTTTCATATGAAAGCATGGCTCCATCATGATTTAAAATTTATCATCATTCTGTGACCAGAAATCAAGAACATTTACAGACATAGTACATGTTATATTCCAGAGACTGGGAAAAACATAGGTATCCAATGCTATCAGGATGCATGACATACCCTAATTAAAAACTTCTGTGTTCTCAACTTCATCTTGCAAGCTGTCCTAAGTCTGAAGTAAAAAAAAAATGCTTCCCTTCTTCATATAAGCCTCAACGCTTGCTAACACATTAACTGCCTTCAGAATTAACATCCTGTGACAAAACAACTGAGTTACTATGTAGAACTTCAACCTAACTTCTCAAGTTTATACCATGACAGTTTTTTAAAATTATTACTTAATATACAGTGTAACTGAAATTAAGCATGACATCCCCCATCTTTTTTGGGGCACAGCAGACAGGACATAACTGTCTTCTGAAAAATCAAAAAAGAAAAAATCTTCACACAGACACCAATCACACTGCAGATTCTTAAATTCATTACATTTGAGATATTTAAATTTTGAGTTAATTAATGCTTACAGTGAAACTGTTCCACTAATGATCTTACAATTAGGTCATCTACAGCTCCTCTATGCCACAATGTACAGAGAAAATTGCTTTTCATGCTTTTCTTCTTTATGAAGAAATTGCACTTTCAGAAACTACAGCTCCAGATTAAGTTAGATTCCACACTGAAATGTCTTAAAGGTGTCATAAAGAGCTCTCTTGACTGCTGCAATACTAACACACCAAAAACATTCTGCCAACCTTAAAAAAAACAGAGAAGAGTATCTAGCAACCTGATGATCCAACTGTTGGCCAGGCATCAGAAATTGGGAAGGTGAGGGGGGAGGAAAGTATGTTTTCACATGTATTACGTGGTTTATTTATAGCGTATCTAACTTCATGCACAAGACAGTAATTGCCAACTTCCATTCCATACTAGCTTAGAAACAGACTACAGAACACCATTCAGCTCCATCAGGAGTGGACCTGAAAGACGAGAGTAATTTGCTGACACAGTAAGTATTCTGATATTTAATCTCAGATGCTGCAAAGAAGTATCTTTATAGCACACCAATTATTTCTATCAGAATACATGAAGAGTTTGAAAACACACACTTAACGAATTAGCATACAAAAAAACCACAAACCTCCACAGATCCGTACTGATCTGTGTAAAAACTGTGTGAAACCGTACAGTCCTAAAGGAACACATATTTTCTCATGGAATGCCACCTATAAGGAGTGAAAGGCAGGATGAAAAAAGTTCTGTAAACACTTTTGGATGTGGCCCACATGTTTGTTCATTTCCCTAAACCCAGTAGAAAAACCTACTAGGGCACAGGCTTCTTTTGAGCATAGCCATATACTAAGAGGCAATTTCGAGACAGCAAGAAAGCAGCACTACAATAGCTTGATCTGGCTTTTGTTTAGTCATGATAGCTTAATAATGATCTAAAAAACACATCAAATTACTTCCAGGTTCAGGTAAAGCTTGACTTTTAATGAAGACAGCCTATGATGCAAACCAGCTTTCACTGTAGCGTCTCCAGTAATATACTGGCTAGTTCAAAGCAGAAGAACCTTGACAGACACAGCCTCAAAATTTCTAAAGCCCTGCTCATGACGCCCTCACATGCAGGGCTACCCAGCACGGCAGAAAAGACTTCTTAAGGATCTTAAGGGAGACAGGAAGCCTCAGGCGTATCTGCGCAGCCTTCAGCATCACGCCAGAAGGCGCTTTAGTTCGGCACTGCTTGCGCAGGGCGAGGAAAGCGTTTTCAACTGGCTAGAGTCAAACCTCTTGCCAACTAGTAAAAGGGAGTGGATCCTTCTTTATTGCTTGGGGGGGTTTAGCACCTAGTCCAAACATTTTCATTCCCGTTCCCTAATACCTCTCCTATGCTTATAAAAAGATTCAAAGTTCTGTGCTCCCTGCTAACTGGTGTAATTCAGTAGTTTTAAAAAGATACGTTT